>LPNX010668860.1:680713-694914 GCA_001517045.1 Pseudotsuga menziesii | reverse complement strand
AGTTCGACATCATAAATTGATTGGGTATCTCAATTAAATGACCCATATACCAAAGCCAATTTCTACCCAATCTGCAAGTATTTTTTTTTTTTTAAATCCACGTCCGTCGCTTAAGAGACGATTCTATCTGTCTCTTTTGCGACGGTTAATTCCCATTTCCGTCGCTTATGCGACAATCCTACATGTCGCTTTTTCGACGGCTAATCTCCATTTCCATCGCTTATGCGATGGTCCTACATGCCTCTTTTCCGACGGTTCTACAAGATCTTCTACAAAAGAGCGACGGTTCTCCCTGTCGCCTTTCCGACGCTTCATTGTTATAGACGTCGTTTAAGCGACGGTTATTGATGTCGCTATTACGACGCTTTAAATTTAACCGACGGTTACTTCGGTGTCGCTTAACTGACGGTTATTTAGGTGTCGGATAACCGATGACAAGTTTCTGACGCTTAGAAAAAAATCATAGTGTCGTACATGCGACAGGGAAGTGTCAAAAATCCGACAATACGGCCGTTAGATTTTTGGGAAAAATTTAGTAGTGTCTTATTAAGAAATTTACAGGTGTTATTATTCCCAAAATTGTGATTAGGTGTGAAATCCTTCTTTTTATGTTCAAAATTATTAGACCTCTCGGCCTTCCATTTTGGCATGCTTTCCCTTTTTCAGTTCTGCTAATAGCAAAAAATTTCCTTTCGCGTAGCCTCCTCAAGGGTTTTAAGATTATCATATTCAATTCTATCTTTAATGTGAAAAGGTAAACAACTTAGTAAATGCTGCACCTTGGGATTCTAATCCACAATGTAAGGCACGTAACGTAGTAACTTAAAAATTTACTGTTTAATTCCTTCATGTTCATAGTTCCCAACTTCAGTTCATAGAACTCTTTAGCACGCTCTTCATAATATTGTTCTGACAGAAACTTCTATTTAAAATATTTTTTAAAGGTACTCCAGTTAATATTCTTTTCTTTAATACCTTTTACTCGTTTTAAATCCTGCCATCAGATATCTGCCTTTCCAGTTAAGTTGTAAATGGTGATTCTTTCTTTTAGCTGGTTGGAGTAATTATAGATTTGAAAATACTTCTTCATTCCAAAAAGCCATGCTTCAGCTTCCTCCCCTTTCTCAGTTTCACCGTTGAAAGTCGATGGTTTTATCTTCTTAAATTCTCCCAAAATTTCCTCATAAGGCTTATATTTTCTTTTTCTAGATTGGTAATTATCCTCACTACTATCGCTAGAGTACTGGTGATTCTTCCTGTGTGAATCACCATAAATTTTAGAGGAAGAACTACTTTCAATTTTTTAATGTTTAGACTTTTTACTTTTATGTTGGTAGGACATATTTTTCAAATCCTCTATGTTTTTCCTTCCCTTCACTCTGAAATTTGTCCATTAGTATCTGGTTCAACTCCTCTTGAGCTCTTAGAATTCTTTCCTTCTCTTTTTTAACTGTTTCCATTTCAGTTTTTAATTTTTTAACGGTTTGTAACAGTTCAGAGGAATTGTTAGTTATTTCTTCCTTAATCGGTTCTTTTCTAGAATTACTTTGTTCGTTGAATGGGGACCCTCCATCTGCATACTCTTCATCCTTCCATTCGTGCAATTCTAGTTCAGATTTTTTTTTTGCTAAAAACATTTCAAAAGAAAAATAATAAATCAGTACGCATGCATTTTATTGACACTTTGTCTACGGGAGTTGAGCCGCATTTAGGCCTAGTGTCTGAACATGTGTTCTGATAGCATATGTAAAACCCCCAAAATTTCATAAAAATTTAAAATTTTTCTTGCGACAATTAATGTTTACAAATCATCGCTTAAGAGAGTAAATTAACTGCTAACAGTTAACATTCTAAAAGTTCTAATCTAGATACTAAAACAAATTCATTTATTAATTTCTATACTACTTTCTTTACTAACTGCCTTCAAAATTTAGTAATGAAGATCGATCTAGAATGTAAATGGTATGAAGTAGTAAGTATTGAAATCAACTGTTTATTTAATTGTGAGTGCAGGGTACTAAAGTTTGTTTCTTGCTTACAGAAGGAACTTTCTGGTTGTACCGAGGCTTACTTAGCTTATTGAAGCTAATGCAGTGAAAATATTGATTCTTGTATAGGTCTTTTTACAGGTAAAACGCTTTGTTTCCTGTTTCAGAATAGAGATTAATTATCTCAACTTGCAAAAGTAAAATGCTAGAATATTTATTTAATTTAAGGCTTTGAGTAATGAAGGTATTGTCAAACCTGTTTCCTTTCCTAATCTTGAATTTGTTATGTTATTGCAAAATGTTTGAGGTCTATGTTTTTAACCTTCTTATTCTAGGTTTAAGGACATAATGTTTGCCTATATTTTTTTATTTAAAGGCATAAGTACTTAGAAATACAAGCAAAATAGAAACATATGTTTTTAGACTAACCATGAATATAACTTGTAAATCTTATATTTATCCTATCGTTGGTATATTAGATCCTAATCCTACATGCAACACTATAGAATGAAAAATTCTATAAACTAAATCTTGCAATACCTTTATTACTTTTAGCAAAGTATTTCATATGCAATTTTAGTAACGTATACTTGAATGTTAACATAAACAAGTATTAACATATGCCTAGGTATTGTCATAAGGTTAAAGAATGAACATTTGTATATGCGAAAATAATGATTTATGAAAAGTATAGTTTTGATATTTTCTTAGGTATTTAATGTGTGAATGTGCAAAAGTATACAATATATGAATATAAGCATAGTATTAGCATTTAACATTTGGTTGTATAGCCAGTTAAAGGATGCCATTCAGGACCATAGAGAAAACCCATACTACATATGAGGAAGTGGGATCCACGTGTGGTGAGCTTGTTGGCTAAGTCCCGGATTAGAGGAAATTTGGGGTCTAAAATGGGCCTTATAAAAAACAGTGCCATGGATGAGCTGGATTGAGTTGAATTTTTAAACCAATATAATTTCAATATCTTTGGTCAACCATTATGGTTGAGTTGGACACATAATGCTTATGTGTCATATTTTTATTTGACAATAGCTAAGAGTCCATATCAACCTCACCTTGGTTAAGTTCTTGAAAATATCACCTCGAAATAAGATAAATAAACTTTAACTAATAAATATAGAATATTTTATTTGATCACTACTTCCAGCTCCTCTAAAACATAACCTTCGCATTAATTAAAATTGTAATGGAAGCATTTTGAAATACTAAAAACATTTATTAATCAATTTTTTAAAAAGAAAACTAAATAATATTTAATTTTAAATAGACTTATTTTGAAATACTAAATAAAAGATATTTAGTATTTTTAATATTATTAAATAATATTTAAAAAATAAATATATTTAATTATTACATCCAAATATAAATAAAACATTTAAATACTAACAAAATAAAAAATAAAAACTATTTTTAATGTTACTAAAATTATAATAAAATTTTATTTTACTTTTTCTCTCTTACCTACCTACCCATTAAACCACAATTTTTTTTAATATTAATATACAAAATAATATGAATATACATACTTTATGGTTTTTTATTTTATGTGATGTAATATTTTTTAATACTATTATAATTATATCTTTCATTATAAATAAATATATTAGAGTTTTACATTTATTAAATATATAAAAAGTAGTGGTCTATTCATTTAAAAAAATAATAATAGAAAATTCAAAAATTTCCTATCATTTATTATGTGTGCACAAGAATCTAAATATTTCATTAATATTTTTAACCAAAATCTCTTAACTCTACATTAACTCAATATAGTTGTCAACTATCATTAATGAGACGATTTAGGTTGACTTTCATTAGATTTTTATTATATTTAATCTGTCATGGCATATTTGTAGTGTGATGTGGCTTTTTATTATTATTTTCCTTAGGAGGCCCATTTTAGACCCCAAATTTCCTCTAATAGGCTTTTAACATTGTAACCTTAGCTATATATTTGCCCAAAACCTAAAATCAAGCTTGTTCTCCACCTTTTTCTTTGTTTGAGGGCAAAGCCGACAGGCTCCAGGCCTGTTCAGTCTCCATAGACCACCCAGTCTTTTTATCTCGCAGCAAGAGTTCCATAAACTGGAACTATATGTTCCTTGTCGTCATGGTCTAGAATGTGGATTTTTTTTAGGTTCTATCTTCGAGATTTTTGTCGTAGTTTCTTGGATTTTATCGTGGTGAAGACCATTCTCATTTACCCTCCATCGCATAGTGATCTCAAGATGAGAGCTTCTTCCAAAACATTGGTTTGATATTAAAGTTTGCAGTTGTGGGTGATATACTCCAGGTAAATAATTTTTAACTTCTCTCCTATGCTCTTTTCATTTTTACATTACAGATTTTTAAAAAATTTTAAGGAAGAAAAGTGTTGACTATTTTCAAAACTTCACTGCAGGTGGTAAGTTGTCGTGACAAGGCTGAAGGAGAGTGCGAGAAGAATGAATTCCTACTGGATGTAACTCCTACACTTTACAAACAACTGGGTAAGCCTCGGTTTACCCTGAGGTCCCCTTTTGCGATTGTGTAAGAAACATGGTGTGATTTGGTGGGAAGTGACTCTGGTGAAGTTTGGGGTTTATACGCTGTGATTGTAATTAGGTTAAATTTTGTTGTTTTGTAAAGACCGTTAGGCTATAGATATAATATGTTATATTTTCAAAAAAATAGGGTTAGTATTATTTCTTTATTTGAAAGAAAGAAATAATGTAGGGTTTTAAGAAGAAACCTCTCGGCCCGATGGCTGACAGCAAGGTAGAAAACGATTTTTTTTTTGATAAAATACTTAACAATTTTTATTGGAAAACTTTTGGTTAGGATGTAACAGTGGAAGAGGAACTTGATTTTATTACAGAATTTCCTATAAAGACATTTTTGTAAAAGTTATTTACATTTGGCTTGCAAGATTAGTTGAGTTTTAAATTTTATACTACTGTTTTGTAAAAGAGTTAGTCTAAGTTTTTTTTTTACTATAAACTAAGTGTATTGTAAACTCTGTAAATTTTGTTTGTATAAAGCTTATTTGTTTAAAAGGTAAAAAAAAATGTTTATTACTAGAATACTTCAAGTGACTTTGTGCAAACCAATACTGAGGGTTTAATTATGAGACCCTAGCTTGATTTATTAAATTGTGTTTTTAGTTTTGTGAAATAAAATAAGAATACTCTACATTGTTTTGTTTTTTTTACTATTAATTATTTAATATTTGATGGTTGTACAGTATTACTGCAATTAACATAATTGTGATTTGTAATACCTAAATTATTACTATAATTTAGTTTTACTGTCTAATCAGTCTAATGTTGTTCCAGTTGCATTATTTTTTTTCTGTGTTAGTTAATAATTATATGTATATATTTAGTTAAGCCTTAGAAATAGCTATTTTTACTGTGTTAAAAAGAACACAGTTGCACAAACTGCATAAAGGTTTTTAGTAAGTATTCTTTAAGGTACTTTATGGTTCTAATTAAATAGATGTATTAATTCACATAAACTTCTAGAGTTGAGGAAGTTTCTGTTAATATTTCTAGAATAGATTAATAGTAAAAGATAAAAGATCAGATTCACTCACATGTTAACTTGATTTATTAATCATTCTTAAATCACAACAGAATTTCAACCCAAAATCCAACACCTTGCATGTCTGAAATTCGACACTTCTCTGTCGCATCTTTGACACATACAATTTTTTTTTCGTCGGTGGCATAACATGGGATATTCGATATGCTACCAAAGCGGGTTGAAGATACGACACACCATGGTGTTGCCTATCTGATAGTTTTATATTTCAAAGTGTAAATCAAAACTTGCACAAACCGTCGAAAATACGATGCCTACCGACACTTGAAGGGTCGACCTTCCGACGGCCATAAGTGTCATAGTCATGGGAATGCCATCGATGTTTTTATCCCAAAAGCATTGGATTTTCGACTCCTACCGACACTTGAAGCATCGGCCGTCCGACAGGTTGAAGTGTCAGGGTCATGACAATGCCATCGAAAGTTTAATAAAAATCATCGGTTGAGCATTGCCTTCATATGGTCAGATGTTAGACAGAAGCGTTGGAACACCGTCGAAAAAGTGACACCTGGTGGTAGATTTAACAAAAAAAAATTGAAAGATTTCACTTAGAAATGTTGATCACAAAAATAAATTGTATGTTTTTTCAAATTTTTTGCTTAAAACTCTTACTTTAGCTTTGTTAATGCATTCTAATGATGTTAGTAAGTTATGGCATGATATGTTTGGTCATATTAACTTACGTTAATTGCATCAATTAATCAAACAAGATGGGATAGTGGACTTGCCACCTATATATATCCTTCTTAGATGGAGTTTGTCCAATATATACTCTTGGTAGGCACCTTGAAGAGATATTTGAGAAAGGAAAGGCTAAGAGAGCCACATCACTTCTTGATTTTGTGCCCGGTGACATTATTGGTCCCTTTCCTCACCTTTCTATGAATAAATAAATATACCTACTAACCAGGCCTGGAAATTCAAATCTATTATGCCTATCAAATGGAAATTTAATGATGGTCTTGGATTTTTCAAGCCTTTCACATTACATTTACTTTAAATTCATGACTATCAACTAAATTAAGTGGGTAAGAAGTAAGTGCCAATATAGACTTTGGTATTTTAAAGCTATCCAGTATCCAGCAAGTTATTAAAAAAGTTAGCAAAGTATCCAGCAAGTTATTAAAGGCCTACCCATTGTCTATAAGAGAGAAACCACAACAAAATTCATGGAAAAAATCATATCCCCGACCAATAACCCGTTGACAGAATCATAGCCCCTGGGACAAGAATCAAACGAACAGCTGTAATAATAATCTTGTGGATTGTAGTGCTCATGATGAGAAAAAAATGGCATGCTACAAGTAGCCTGCAATTAAAAAATTGCATTCTAGGTGTTTTTACTTATTTCCCTACTGTAACTTAAAATAAATGGCATTCTAGGTGTTTTTACCCCTTTCCTTGGTTAATAAATTTAAAATAAATCACTGTAAAATCAAATTTAAATTGAAAACCCCAACCCGGGTTTTTTGACCCCTTTCCTTGGTTAATAAATTTAAAATAAATTTGTGTAGAATCAAATTTAAAGTGCAAAACCCAACCCAGCCTAGATTCTTAGTGTTTTTTATTTTCCCTTTCCACGATTAGTAAAATAAAAAATAAAAAAACACAAGTACAAAATTGAATTGAAAAATTGGAAACCCCAATCCAGCCTAGCTTTTACACCATGAAAATATGCAAAATGTTCAAAATTGAAGCAAAAAAAGTGAGAAATGGCACGCACTTGGTTACCCAGGATGACCACCACATAAGGATCAGAGATATTCATAAAATCTGAAGCAACTAGATCGGTTCCCTTATTACGACCACTTTTAGGAGCCCTATATACTGTTCCATTTCTGTACACGAAAATAGAATAACAATGGTCATATACATAAATACCTTCATCCTCAGAAAACATCATACATAAAGAAAATAAAAACTTAGAGAAATGCTAACCTGAACAAGAACGCTATAACTTGAGATCTATGGTTCGAATGAAGAGAACCACATAATATACAAGTTTTCTTTTATAAACCCACTGTATCTGAACGAACACCACACCAAGGTAAATTAAACCCCGTTGATATCGATAAACGTGTAGATATAAGTGAATCCTTCTAGAGAAAGTTCATGGAGATGTGGCGTCAATCTTAGTGGATGGGATTGGGTCACTCCAATGTAATGCATAACTAGTAAAGGCTACGATTGAGAGCCTGCATCTAGAACCATTATTAATATTTATGACGGGAGATATAAACTAGTAAACACCAAATCTACAATTTGAATTTTTATATGCTCGTCATCTATGACGTTTTAATTTTTTAAAGAGCTGTCAAATACGTCTAAAAAGTGAAAAAACGTTCTACGGGCCATCAATTTACAGGCTTGGTACTAACCTTCATTGATTACATCTCTATATACATAAGGGTCTACTTCTTAAAACAAAAAGCTGATGTGTTTGCTTGTCTTCAAGATTTTAAAGCTCTTGCAGAGAAACAATCTGGTAAGGGGATCAATATCCTTCACACAGATAATAGTGGAGATTATTCCAATAAATATGTAAATAATCTACATCCTTTTCATTTATAGTTCTTTACCTGACAACTCTTACGACATATCAGTATGGTATGCTTCTATATATCCTTTTCATTCTAGAGCACACACTCTGCCGGTGATCATTGAATTTTATGCATCAAAATAATCTAATTAGTGTTTTAGATATGATAGATTTTCACTCAACATGTCCAAATGAGTGATGATATAGAATCATTTTTTCAAACATATAAATAAAATGCATGCTCAAGTCCAAGTCAACCGAAGGACTAAAATGTAAAATATAAGTAGTTTTTGGATGGCCAATGGAGATATAAATCACTTGAGAAGAACTCAAGACATTATAAAGGATAGAAAATTAATTTAGTTGTCAATTAAAGATAAGGGCCAGAGAGAAGTTCAGTTATTTACAAAGAAATTCATAAATGCAATAAAGGATACCAAGGAGTGTTATGAAATGGTGCAAATAAGAGTCTTAGAGGGCATAAAGTCCAATAATGTTGAAAAATGTGACACTATGAAGGAAGTATTAGTATAATTGAGTAGAATGATAGAAGGATATGTTGAGATTACACATGAGATTCCAAGCAGTTTTAATCCAAAGAGGAAGATTGGGAACAAGATAGACATAATTAATTCAACCATGTATGCATATGCTTCAGTAATTACTCTTCTTCATATTACTCCATTTATCCTTCAAGTTAAATGGCATACACAACTTGTCAAGTATTGGTTTCCCATGTTCCAATATCCATTTCCATGGGATTACATTGGTTATCTCATTGGAAATATGATCTGCATACTTTTCTTTCTGAAGAAAAACTTCCCTCAAAATGAGCCAGTTGGATTCTATATCATATTACTGAGTTTTTGCTAAGCTGGAAGGGTTGTTTTTTAAGAACGTACATGGAAATCAAAATTTTCACCTAGAATGGTAGATGCGTATAATTTTAAATATTCATCATGCATGGAAATCACACATTGCAATATTACAATGATCACACATTGCAATAGCATACAAGCATCAGATGTGCCACACCCCTGTGCAATAGCATATCGTGCACAGACCTAGAAAACACCACTAACTTATACAAGAAATTTACAAAAGATCTGAAGGTATGCATGCTTTACCGATGAACCAGCTAGCAAAGAAGTTCCAGAATCTACAATAGAAACACAACCTCCGACACAGAAACCTGCAAAAAAATGTTCATAAAATCCCATCAATATTTTCATAAGATTCCTTAAGAAGTAATCATGTGCCCAATTGAATAAGATGGACTGTATTCTGACCTGTTGATTGATCATCAATGAGGAAGTCTCCCATGTTAAACTGAAGGAAATAGCAAAATTGATTTATTAGAGTATATTAATCCCATGACATACCTACTATAAACTATGACTCATACAAAGAACATGGTATGCATGTGTTTATCCTTAAATACAGTCAATCTTAAACCTGGAAAACTAACACGATTCTATTACATACCTTCCAGTAACACTTTCGAGTAATAGGAGCATATTGAAGTTTACCCTTGAAGTGATTACGATCAACACCACCAAAATTCATGGCTGCAAATGGGATTTCTTCAATAAAAAAATATTTTCCTTGGGAAAGAACCTCGAAACTGTTTCCAATAAATGTGAAAATGTTTCCTTTAGCGAAAAGATGTCATACCAAATCTAGTGATCTATCATTATAAATCAGTGAAAATGACTGATACTCTTTTTCAGGCCGTGGATACCTCTAGAATATTGCCTGAAAATAACAAAAATAAATAGTTTTTATAACTTAAGCATTCAAACAATGCATTCCAGAAATAAAGTAGCAAATAGGTCTTTATTTTTTCAAGCAGATCTAAATACTTTGTTACCATAATTATCAATGCAATCATTCTTCTTTTGTATTCCATAGTTGAGATGTTTTCTCTAAGTGACCACTTTAAACTCGGTGATAAATTGGAAGCAATACAGAAAGATATAAATGCCTAATAAAATATTTGCACAAAGAAGCCTTTGTAACAAATTAGCAATTATGAGTAATAAAGTGCACAGTGATGTTGGGGTGAAAAGTTCCAATGGAAACTAAAAATACCAATGTGTACCATGCCCAACTCACAACCTACAAGGATAAGCACAAATATAAACATAGGTTTTCCACTGCACAATAAAACATGAAAGTTGACCAAGATATAAGATTAAGAAACAAATTACAAAACTATTGGAGAAACATAAACTGGGGCAGATAACAATATACTCATGCGGAATAATAGGGGAACAACGCTTCAGATACCATTTTCCTCACAGGTCTATCTATCTTTTTGTGTCTTTTGACCTTTCATATTCCCATCAAACTCAAATGACTATCATATTTCTTTAATGAAATGCCTACATTTAATTTGTTGTCCTAGCTATATGGAATTGGTAAAGTATTACGAAGGGGCCATTAATCATGATAAATCAAAATATTTAAGGTAATTGTTTAAATCAGATAGAAGAAAGTCCGCCTCAATGTATGGTAATCATCATCATCAACTAAATGTATGTGTGTGTACATGCATAAATACCCAATACACAGCTCAATCAAACAAAAGAAAACATAATTATACCTTGATTTGTGGATCTTCACACTGTCTTCTTATGATTTACCTTTCAAAACATCATTCAACATACTTCATTTTTTGTCCTGTTGCAATAGTTTCATGTTAGGACACATCAAATAAATTTATGTTTGTTTATGAAAATAACAAAACCAATCTAAATAAATGCAATTCTATTACAATGTAAATTACAATACTATTCAACTATTCAAGTAAATTAATTGTTAAGAATAGATCACCTGATAAAACATGGATAACCAAAAATACTATGTATATAAGGCCATCGATCTAATCAAAACACCATTTCTTGCCTCTAAACTATGGAAATGTTTCTCAACGCTATATGTAACAAGTTCCAATGGAGGAGTCAAATAGCAAGAGTGAAAATTATACACTAAAATTATAGAAATAGATGTTTTTTAATGTATTCTTCCTTACCATTCATTGAGATCCTCTCTATTTCGATAATAATTTAATATTCTATACTAAACAGGACCAACCACGTGAAGGTGGAAGCTCTTATGGCCCATCCCCCCCTCACATCACTCTCAACTCCCCAAACCCAATGCATATACTTGTAAATAACAATTTACTTCACTATTTCACAATCCAAATAACAATGCATCTACTGCAAATTATTTCACTCAATAGTTGAAAGATGCTTTCATTAAATCATTCATTAAACCATTCAATCATTCAACAGATTAAAAAACCATTCTTTAACTCATTCATTAAAACATTAATTTAGTCAATGGCAGAAAAAAAATCAGTAAACCATTTAGTCAAGCATTCATTCAAACATTCATTCATGAAACAGAGGAAAAAACCATTAAATGTTTTTTTTTTTTATAAATAAGAATTACTCAAAATTTGTTTAGTCACTTCCTTTTTACTTTTCTTCTCTTTAAATATTTAGTTAGAGTCACATCTTCGAGAATCTAATCATCGGTATCCTTACTAGTCTGTTCGCAAGGTTGAACTTCAGGCGAGGGGCGATGAATTTCTGCGATAATGTCAAAATATTTCATTAATATATTTATATTTTGATAAATATGAGTAATTCATTTAAAAAAACATTAAGAACGTGTAGTTTTACCTGCCATGGGCACATCAACATCTTCAACATTATCTCGTACAGGCCCAACCTATTCCATGTAATGATCTGCATCTACATGCTCTGCAGTTGAATTGTGTAGAATTAGAATTAATGTTCATCATCTGCAATGGTCTATTAAAAATAGTAGCAAATTAATAAATTCATTACCAGGATGAGAAGCATGATCTTCGTTTGGTTGGTCATGTACATCCTTGACATGAACGGGCTCGTTACTTTCCTGCACAAAAAGGAATAAATAATTTATGTTAATTTATTTATAAGGAACAAATTGCATGAAAATTAATAAATTATCATTAAACTATACAATTTTCACATACCTGGGCACCAGATGGATCAGCAGAAGATCATGCAGTATTCCCAGACAAGCTTCTCTGGTGTTCAACAACGGTGTCAAAGCCTTGTTCGAAGCCAAGCTTCATGTAATCTGAACTAGAAAATTCTTTGAACCGGTCAACCTTCATATTTGCATGATGTCATTAATTTTACATTTTTTGTCATAACAAAACAAAAATAATAATATGTATGATATTTGGATGTGCATTCGGGTTTTGCGATACTTCCATATCGGGCCGCCAAGTTGGAGTAACCACCAAGCCCAAGCTTATGTTGGGCAATTTTTTCAATTCTTGCCTTTGTGGCTTAGATGTATCTGAGAGCCTAATTAAGTTTTTAAATACATTAGTCGATGTACCAAAATTTGTTATAAAAACTAGTAATAATAAGGCTTACCACTACATTTTGGAATGTATTGCATGACTCCCTGTTCCACTTGGTGGTATATTTCCTGATTTTCTCAGGCCCTTCTCTTTTCCATCTTCCACCAGGGCTTTCCACTCCATAGATGGAATCATTGGAGGATGTTCTTTTCTAGGTGAAACCTATACTAGTCTCGGACAATCTTAAGATGTTTTCCATCCTTCTCTAGGACCTTCGATGTATCGAAGGTATCTTTTCCTAACAGAATAACCAAGCGATTAGTTAGATTATTCTTTAAATATTTTGGCTGCATGTTCCACATTGTGCAGATGGTGGGCCCAAATATCTCCAAGGCCAAATCATTCATATGTTTATAAAATATATCATTTCCTGCAAAACATTAATGCTATCATTAGTCAACATTAAAAAATATTATCGGTATATTAGACACAAATTATAAAAACTAAATTGAACAATCTATAATGACCTGGAATCCTCTCTATCTTTATTGGAACCAGTTCTTCATTCACCAAAAATGTACACACTATTGAACCAGTGCTAGTCACACGAGAAGATCCAGGAAATGCTTCCACATCTCTATCTAACCCTGCATCCACCCCTTCTTCTGCAGCATCTATTGTGGGTGGGAAAACATCGGTTGCACCCTCCATTACCCTCGGGGGTGTCGCAGAGCATGTTGCCAATTGTTCAGTGGACAATATGGGAGCAATATGTGGTGTAAGTGGAGTGGTTTGCTCATTGGGACCAACATTGCCTTGAACACCACTGATAATATCCATAGCGTGCTATAAATTCAAACCATTGTATTATAAGTTCAATATCATATAAAATCAAATATTATAAAGTTTTTATAAATGAATTTACATTTTTATTCGATAACTTACGTCCACTTGTTTACGTTGTTGTAACAACAATTGAATCCTTTGTTCGAGCCCTTTTTTTATTGGAACTACCAATGTCAGACGAATCAGTTCCTCATTTTGTTTTTCCCTTGTCCTTTCTAGCACCCTCAATGGGTCTGCAGACTCTCTAATTTCAACATCTCTCATCAACCGAGAGACCTCATTCTGTAAAGAGTTTTGAGACGTTGTTTCATAAACGGAATCCCCTGTACGCAATTGAAATATATAATAAATTGCTTAGTCTTTGAAGCAATAGTGTGCACAAATAATTATATTAGGGATTACATCTAGGATTACTTGATGCCTAGACGAGGGTGTGGTCTCAATAACAGATGGGGATTTACCTTGATCAACCACCTGCAAAAAAAGTAGAGAACATTATCACAATGAATGCAATATGTAAAAGCTAACAAATATAGAACAAAAATAAAAAATATGCTACATGTTTTATATGTGTACATTTTTGAAGTATTTAGAATGTGGAATTACATTTAGGATTATTGGTTTCCTCGAGGCTCCAGTCATCTGATCAAAAGCTGGGGACTTTCCCTAGTCAATCTGCAAAAAAGGTAGACAACATTACCATGATGAACGCAAACATAAAAACGAAAGAATACATAACAAAATAAACATTATGCGTCACGATATACATGTTTACGATTTTAAAGTATTTTAAATGGAGAATTACATTCATGTTTGGCTGTTGCCTTGATGTTGTAGTCGGCTGATCAATAGCTGG
>LPNX010668860.1:647134-666828 GCA_001517045.1 Pseudotsuga menziesii | reverse complement strand
ATGTTTTTAGGGATGATCTTGGAAACATCAAAGGTACAAAAATGGTCCATGGGGTCCAAAGAGTCTGCAGAGGGACAGGGAAGGCCATAAATGTGTGATACACCATGTGTGGTAAAATCAGCTGTAACAGATGCCCCCTAATGTGTGAGGTCAGAGGGGTGATACGATGGCCGAAATACATTACAAGTCCATCTCATAATTGGAGTGATGAAGAACTAGGTGGAAGAACCAGCCATCCAACAGTATAATACAATAATCAAACTCTACACATGACTATAAGTACATATAGCAGTTTCGGATACATAAGAGTACAATGACCATTAATAGGCATGATACAAAATATGACATGTGTGGTCATCACCACGTACAATATAGATAGATCAGAATCTCCATGATGAAGATATACAAAGGATCATGATCTCCTTGAAATCTGAAGATATACAATGGATCAAGATCTTCATAATGGCTGAAGATATGTGACATACACTGGAATCAAGTCATGAGAGATGAAATCTCATGAACACTGGCATGATCAAGTATGTACCAGATATGAAATGTCACCAATCTGGAAGGTCTTCTACATAATCTGCTACGAGTACATGTCCTACTATGTGAAGAGAGGTGTCGAGGTCGAACATAGTAGTCAATCGTCTGATTACCAGTCATTGATGTATACCGTTAACAGACGCGAGATCACCCATTGATAATGAAAATGGGAATCAAGGTATGTAGAAGGATCAAGTCGACAAAGTCGACTTGGACAAAGACCGACTTAGTCGATCAGTCGCCTAAGTCGGCCCATCAACTTAGTCGGCTGATCGACTAAGTCGGTCTTCGTCGGTGGCAGACCATTGAAGAACAAATTGTGATGGAGACCACCAAACTGCAGAAGCTAGAATGATAGGCACATCAGTGGGTTCAACAAGCCCTTCCCAATCTAGAGAAAGTCAACATCATCTGCCCACAGATGAAACAACTCATCAATGCTGCAGAAGAGCAAAACAACTTGTTGGGTCCCAACATGGAGAACATCGCAGAAATGCCCATGTCTGAAAAGATGTCGATCCTTTCAAGTCTCACTACCTTAACAATCGATATCCAGAAGGCATTGCAGAGTTGGACCGACTTTCAGCATCATCTTTCCATCACAGCACTAGCCATTGTCGAAGTCTGCGTCCAGAGAAGACCAACCATCCGGTTGCACAGTCCACAACAAGAGCAAGTATGATTGATTCGACAGAGTTTCAAATTTTGTACCTCCATGTTTCTTCGGGACGAAGAAACGTTTTGTTCGTGGGGGAGATGTAGAAGGATCAAGTCAAAAAATTCAACTTGGACGAAGACCGACTTAGTCGATCAGCCGACTAAGTCGATGGGCCGACTTAGTCGACTAAGTCGGTCGGCCGACTAACTAGAAAAGATTAGTCGGCTAACTAACAGTCGTGTCGGTTCACCGAACCAACAGGTAGTTATTTTGTAACTGTTTGTAACTTGTATATATTAGGCTGTTGAGCCAAGAAAGAACTCAGTTCAGTTCTCTGCCTTGTATGAACTCATTACATTAATATAATCTATTTTCCTATCTGTTCTTGTCTCTTGTATCTGAGTTATAGTTATGTTTTAGTATGTATTATTGGTAACCTTATGTGATCTGTGAGATTACAACAAGGTACTAGAGTGCAAACTAACAAGTGTGAATAAATGTGTTGAGGTCGAACACTTGAGAGAATCCATTGATCAAGGGACATTGATGTATTCCCAAAACTGTCGATGTCGAGAGAACCTGCCACTAAGGACTGCAAGTCTCAAGGCACTCAAAATTACTCTAGATTCCTATCCCAGAATAAATGATTTGAAGTCGATGGGATGAAATCCACTGGAAGGAGGGAATTAAGGCATCCCTCATCATCCAACATGAGGTACTCAGCAAAGCTATATAATGTAGAAGGACTCAATCATAATGTGCACGAACCAGTATCAGTACCGGGAATGGTTGACATGCAAAGTCAAGAGAACTGAGGAATGTCCGACTCAAGTTTCAACTTCCTTCAAGAAAGAGCATAAAGGCAAATGGTGACTGAATATAGGCAGCATAAACTCAATATACAAAACTGGGACATCTCTATGACACAGGAGGCATTGACAAAGGCTCGATAGGGACTGGAAACTTAACCAGTCGATGGAGATAAACTCAGAGAAACAAGTACAACTCCTAAAGTTAAACTATTAACCCAACCAATGGATGTGATATACAGTGCTCTGTTTGAAGGTGACATGACTCGACTATTTCCAAAGATAACATACTTTCCTATCCGACGTTTTGGTTTTTTTAATTTTTTTTGGACTTTTTCAAATATTTTGCAAATCTTGAAAAAGAATAAAAGTGATTTATAGTTACAAGCTAGGAGGAGACGAGTGTCAAGGGACAAACAAACTAGTTCCAAGTAGCGGAACATACCTATGCTCAATGCAAGGACACATGTGTAGGATAATGACACTCAGGAGAAAGTCCCCTCCTGATAAAAAATGGGGAATCCGGCTACAAAGGATATGTAAAATGGCTCTGCATGGCTAGACATGAGATAACCTCAGGCTATATAGCTGATAATCAAAGTTAGGGAAGCTAGCATAAGGCTCAATAAGGCAAGCAAAACTCATGATAATGCAATTACAACTTAACATAAGGGAGTCCTAGGGAAAAAAGGCCAGCAAAAAGATCAAGAGGAGTATGAGGTTCTTGCGCAAAGTCATGGAGATACTATACAAAGGACTCCCACACCCTAAGGGAAAAATGTTGGCATGGGAACCAAATCCAAAATAGGAGCTAACTAGGGAACCCATGTATGGTGCAAGCTCTACCATTCACAACATGTCACTTCTAAAAGCAACAAGAAGGTTCCGTGACAAGATAGAATAGGTTCGTACCTAAGGTTATAATGAAACAATCATAATGTCATGCAAAGTGCAAACAGATGTGAAACCTAACCTATATGCCACTTTAGACATAATACCTGAAATTAGCACGAATGGGTCAAAACCACGGTCAAAATGTCGCTCAAAATGGACTCCTACATCATCAAACTAGTCCAAAACGGTCCAAAATGGTCAGAAATAGTCCAAAACTGTAGAAAGTAGGTAAAAATTTTCAATATTTTCAAAAAAATTCTATAAATAGTAAAAAATTCAAAAATTCCAGATCATTTGAAATTTTTACCCATTTGAGCTCAAAACTTCCAACGTGAATTCCGGGAACTTCGTCCGACGAAATTCGACACCGTTTGTTCCAGGTAACTCCTCATGTCCTCTTCCCATTTCATGCAATTTTTTTCAATTTCCATGGGCAATTTTATTTTCTAGGCCAATCTAAAATAGGTGTTTTGGCCCATGCAGATATCGAGGTTTTTTCTGCATATAGGGCTGGCCATACGCGGAAAAACCTCCCAAAACTGCGTACATACGCGGTTGTTTTGTAAACAATCGTGTATGCGGCCGCGCATAAGGATTTTTGAGGTAAATAATGACCAAAAATAATTTTTTATGTGCAGGATGGTTCTAAAATGGAGGGAGAGGGAACATGGAGATGTAGAAGAGGCTGTTCAAGGTGAATTAATGGCCCAACAAGATCTACGTGCATGCGGTTTATATAAGTTTTGGTGCCTTGGCAGCTTGAGGGCCAAACCAAGACTCCTGTAGATGCTATTAGATTATTGAGATCTAGACTCAGAGTCTTTTCACATCGACGAGATGTCTCTCACTATAGAGATTGAGGACATATATTTTATTACTGGATTATCCCAACGAGGAGAGATGGTGAACCTATGCTCTCGCGGGCCTAGAGGTGGCCTTACTATTGATGAGTACATTGCAATATACTACTTTTCAGACAAAAAAAAGGTTGGGAGTCAAATCCCGACAAACTCGATCTAGGTACTGGGACTGAAGGCCATACTATTGGCACTCAACATGATAGCCAGTCTAACTTCACTCCACCAGGCCTTGCGGCCATTGATGTTATATGTGGTGGAGTGTATGAGACCCATAGTGTATGACTGGAGCACTGCGCTATTGTGTAACATGAAGTAGCAACTCAGTGACTGCAAGATGGGTAGGGTGAGAAACTTCGATTTCGGCAGCATGCTGAGCACGTTCTTCTTTGAGCATGTACCAGGGCTAAGCCCTAGAGTGGGCATTCCTCCACATGGAATTCGAGATCTGACCCAATGATGTTGGGAAATTGTTATGCATATAATGGGTAGAGGTAGGGTGGCTAACCACTACCCAGTGGACTTCTTTCCATGGTGGCGATGGCAGATCATTGCCATTGATGACTATCCCTATGCAGGGATAGATTTCCGGGGAGATCCAGACATGCCCCTACCACCAGGAGTGGCATATGGCGACATAGGTAACGAATCCCAAAACCTCTTTTTAAGTTTTTTGAATTAATTTTTTTTTTGTGTTTTTATTTATTTATTGACTCAAAATACATGTTTTGGTGTGATGACACACAGTGACAATCTGTCATGTGTATGCATATGTTGGACCACGACGACCAGACGGTTTCCCTCATCGTAGACGAAGGGGAAGAGGAGATGGCATTATGGGTGTGGATGCGGAGCGGACGCTCCAAAGCATCCACACAAACTCTGTACGCTTGACACATAGGGTACCCATGGTGCAAGTCGAGGAATTTCCTAAGGCCATGCACCGCTAGGTGGTTGGTGTACCACGGGCATGGGTTCAATTATTTCGACAACTAGCTAGAGCTGTGGTGTGCTAACATGATCAGAACCCCCTTCCTCCTCCTCAGGCTTAGAGACCTGAGAGTGTTTCATTTTTGTACTACCGTGTATTATATTTTGGTGGCTTGGAAGCCCCAATTTTGTATTATGACACTTACGTATTATGACATCACATTTTGGATGTTTAATGAAAAACTTTTATGATGATCGATTTTATTCATTTACATGTGTGTAAAAATGTATTTTTGTGGTATGCTTATGGTCTATGAAACAAATGCCAATATAACACATAGTTAGCATATGAGTCAGCAACTTGATTAAAAATTCTAGAAACATGTATGTATGTTATGTTCTCAAATTTCCTTTCTAGCAATCTCACACGTAAGAATCTTCGTAATAATGTTGGATCCCTAATACGATACAAACCATTAAGCTGTGAAACCACTAACTGTGAATTAGGACATACCTCAAGAGAGAGAACACCATGTGAAATGGTATCCCACAATAACTTGGTAACAACACTATATTCAGCAACATTGTTTGAAGAAGGCCGTAAACATATGCCTCCTGAAGACAATACCTGACCCGTAGGAAAGTAAATCACCCAAGCAGCAAAAGTTGAGTTTTGGGTGTGGCAGTTAGCACCATTAGCGAATCCTATGTAAGCGGAAGACTCCATTGACATCTGCCATAAGAAACGAAAGCTAATCAACAAACTCGATCACCATAAGAAAACCTAACTATGCAAAAAATTGTACAATAATATACAATAATCAACCTTGGCTAAAGATCATGCATAGTATTTTTTAAGATAGAGCCCATTTCTAGGCTCTGCCAAGGCTATCCCTTCATAATCCACCAGCTCATAGGCACCCTTCTTTAACACACGTTTGACTACGTAAGGACCATGCCACATGGGATTAAACTTCCCTACCCCCAAGGGTTCTTTAGCTTGATCCCATAAAAGGACCAAATCACCTTCACTAAACCTCCTTGGATGGACAAAATTATCATATTGGACCTTAACGTGTTTCTTATTTACTTCAAGAGCCACTAAGGCATCCCGACGCTGCTCATCAAGCTACTTTAAGTGGACCAAACGTTCCTCCAATGCGGAAGTGTCTGGGAAAATATATATAGATAGCTTCAATGAAGGGATTTTGCATTCAACTGGCAAGATAGACTCCACCCCATGTACAAGCTGATATGGAGAGAAACCAGTGGCATTCTTAACCATGGTCCTATAGGCCCACAAAGCAGGATATAACATGATATGCCAATTCGTCTTTCTTTGCGCGATGGTTCATTGGAGAATGGACTTAAGTGATTTATTCACTGATTCAACCTGTCCATTCGCCTGAGGGTAATAAGAAGAGGAGTGCTCCTGCTTATACCCTAACTTTGAAGCCAACTCTTCCATCATTCTATTCTGAAAGTTCCTACCATGGTCAGTGACAAGCTCTTACGGAATGTCAAACCGAGTAATAATTTGGTTTAAAAAAAAATGCGCGGCTGTCTCACCATCAGATTTAATCATGGGCATAGCCTCAACCCATTTCATGAAATAATTGACAACCATTATAATGTGATGATGCCCCCCAGTCGAAGCTAGGTTGCAATCCATGAAGTCAAGCCCCCACTTAGTGAAGCGATCGACGATGATAATTGGATGTAATGAGGCAGGATGTGAGCGCATATTATGTGCAAACACCTGGCAAGGGTAACACTTCTTGACCGCATTGACGCAATCTTTGAAGATCAACGACCAAAAATATCCTGCTCTCAAGATATTTTGGGATGTAGAAGGCCCAGATAAATGATCACCACACGCCCCTCCATGGAAATCATTCAACACAACCTTGGCCTCATCATGGGTTAAACAACGACATAAAATGGAATCTACCCCATGACAGTACAAAGTGTTATCCACTATAAGGTAGTTCTTAGATATATGACATAATCGTCATCGCTCAAACTGTGAAAGGTGAGTAGGGACCTTCAACGTTTGCAAATATATAATGATATCCCCATACCATGGGTCCAAATTTGAGATAAGTAAAATATGATCATCGACAAACATATCCTCATAAACCTCCTCCTCCTCCACACCTGGAAAATCATAAATGAGCTCTGCGAAGATCCACGATTTCTTCGATTTTGTTGAAAAGAATTCGAGATCGAATTCTTGCAAAATAACAATCCACTTATTATATTTTCCCCTAATCATCCTTCTAGTGAGGACGAACTGAAATGGATTGACATGAGCCATCACCAAGGTCTGGCGAAGGAGAATGTAATGTCTCAATCTCTAAATCGCATGAACAGTGGCCAAGGCAAGTTTCTCCACATGAGAATAACATATTTCCACATCAATAAGGTTTCATCTCAAATAATATATGACATGCTCGTGGAGCTCCTCATCCTCCTGAACCAAAACCATACCAACCGTCTCCATGGACGCAGCCACATAAATAAATAAATCATGGCTATAGTCAGGTGGAGTAAGCATGGGGGCCAATGCTAAGGCTCGCTTCAGAGCATCAAAGGACTCCTGGGCTCGCTCATCCCAGCAAAAAGTAGTGTCCTTCTTTAAAATATGCATAAATCCTTTAGTCAAATTGGCAAAATTAACCATGAATCTCCGTAAGAAATTTTGGCATGCCTTGCAAACACTAAAGATGTCTAATATTACATGGGGGAGACAATTGAAGTATTGCCTCAACCTTTAAGGGATCGACTCTTATACCCTCCTTGGGTACAATGAACCCTAGCAAGAAATCAACTGTCAAGCAAAAGATGCACTTATGAGGATTTAACCTAACCTGGTAATGGCGGCATCTTTCGAATACTAATCTCAAATGCTATGGATGATGCACTCTCAGACGAGAATGATTAGCAAGATCATACAAATACACTTAGATAATCGTTTTGAGATCATGAAAAATTAATGTCATAGCCTGCTGAAATGTGGCTCTGGCATTTTTAAGACCGAAAGGCATCTTCTGATATGCAAACATACCCCAAGGACAAATAAATGCAGTTTTATGTTGATCCTCGAGTTTGATCTGAATCTGATTATATCCAGAAAAACTGTCCATGAAGGAGAATACCTCACTTCCCACACACTCATCCAAAATCTGATCAATAAATGGTGTGGGAAAATTATCCTTAGGACAAGCACGATTTAAATCATGGAAATCAGTGCATATACGCATCACTCCATGCTTCTTATCAACCAGAACGGGATTTGAAACCCACTCTATCAAGGGAACGTGATAGATAAAAATGGCTTTTAACTGCTTCTCTATCTCAGCCTTAATAGTGGGTTCTTTTATAGGATTCACCGCACGTAAATGTTGTTGAACGGGATTCGCATTCGAATAAGTATTAATTTCATGTTCGACAATACGAGGGTTGATACCTGGCATTTCCTCGTATGACCAAGCAAAGATGTCATGAAACTCTTTAAATAGATTGGTATACTCCTTGATCTCATTAGGGGAATAGTCTGCCCCAATGCAGATGTTCTCAAATTTTCCAGGATCACAAGAAATATTGATAGGAATAGTAGGTGATAAATTCACCATGTTCCCATCAACCATCTGACCAAGAGAGCTCAATGGAACCACGGGACTACCAATCTTCTTGCTAAGAATTTCCCTAAAGTCCTCATGCTCCATACGGTTAAGCTCGGGAAGAAAATATGATCTATGATGTAACTCTTCCCAAGGTGGCTCAACCCCATACATGGCCTCAATAATGGCTTCATCTGATGGAAAAAAATCATCAAGGAAATCATGTGCATGAGAGGACTCAACCGCCCATGCATGAAGCACATACGGGTCCTCCTCCTCTATCCGCAAAGAGGAAGGACTAGGCTCTGCAACACAATCAACATTCTCTTAATATGCTATCATTGCTACAGGCAACAGCACATCCATTTCGACAGGTCCATTTCAAGGACTCGGTGAAGGAAGAATCCAAGGATCTTCCATATTGGTAGTGCGAAAAGACATTGAATTCAACAAAGACGAATCCCCACCAAAACTAGATCCGATCATAAGAACCGGTGCAGGACAACTAAAGGTCCCCATAAGAGATGGATACATACCCACACCCAGACTCCCAGTTGCCGGCTAAGAATGATCGATAATTGGGGTAGAAGCTCTCGACAATGCACTAACACTCGAATTACGGACCAACGTCTAATCAATCGTAACAATCTTCCCATTAAATGGAAAGCATACTACTCGAAATAGAGAAGAGGCTACGGCTTGCATACTATACATCCAATTCCGGCCCAGTGAAATATTGTAGTCAAGGGGTGCATCAATCACCTCGACCTCGATCGTGACGGTCATCCCTCCCAATTGGACCTTAAGAGAAGGAAGAATCCCATGTGGTCGAAATGATCTATGATCAAAGGCAGTCGACATGGTAGCGGAATGAGACAACTCAGGAGAATCCAAACCCTTTCAGCACGACAAAGAAATCATGGAAGCAGCAGTTCCTTCGTCAATCACAGTGCATTTGATGGTCATATTAAGACACTCTACATGAATCAAAAGAGACATGTAGTAAGGCAAGCAAGGCTATAGTCCCATGGTTTCAAATTTGATGATGAAAGAAGAGTTATCATCATTAATCCTAAGAGCAGAAAGCAAGGCTTTCCTTTGCAGAGGACAACTCTGAAGTACTTCAAGTGTGGACATCGCACAAGGATTTTGGACCAAATCCTCGACAACGGAATAGTTCTGGGTGGCTCGAGCTAGCATTAGGATTGTGCCCCAAACGATTTAGGACTCCCTTAGGAATGTGAGGTGCAATTTCAGGTTTATCCATAGGGTTTTCGATATGTAAAGGGCTCTTGGGTGGAGCGGGTTCTTTTCTAAGGTCTGGGTGTGATGAACGATAATCTTTCGCATGAGTCACAACCTTAGTAGCATGTACCATGTTGATGCAACCATGACCAATATTGGCTTCCAGTGGATTTTGATCTTTTCTCGATGCACAATGAGGTTCATTGGTCCTTGAGTTCATATTTTAATTATGGAGTAAAGGATTGGTTAGCACAGTTGGGCCCTGTGCTATGAATATCGAGGCATCTTTCATATGAGGGCACAAGTGAGTGAGGTGGTCCTCCATACACAATTTTCAAGGCAAATTTACCTTACGTTTAGACTGCTTGTCCCCCCTAGCATTGCGGGCATTCTTGTCATTAAAATTAGCATTTGCATTCTTGTTCCCACCCTTATGATTTTTTGTACCCTTTTTCTTATTTCTTCCAGACTACTGGTTGCCCTTCTGGTCCTATGATTGCACAAAAAGTACACTCGCCATTTGGGTGGGTTGAGACAAAGTTGTGGCTTGTCCTGAAGTGGATGGATTAATAGACAATTGGATCACTTGTTTCACAACCAAATCCGCAGGTTTTGCACTTGTACAACCCACAATGCCATCGGTATCTGGTCCAAGCTTGATCTTGGGATCGAAACTAGAACGTGGAGTGTTAGGTATGATCTCATACAAAAGTCCAAATTGAGCATAGATCAAATCCAACTCTTGTGCCCTAAATATTGCTTGTTCCTCATTTTGGACTCCGAATATAGAAACATCCTTCGCGATGTAAGGTAACAATGATTTGAGGAACCACTCAAGGATAAATTCCAGTAGTATAAAGGCTTTAATCAATCTCTTCCATGTACGCCACTCTTGAATGTGATCTAAGATATGTGTGGCTTTGTCTTGTCGAAATGTCGACAAGAGTTCTGTACCAACATCGTAACGTGTAGGTAGCTGAAAGTGATTGAGGAAATTCATGGCAAGGTCATTGAACAAAAACAATGCCCCCCTTGGTAACTCTATATACCACTTCATTGCAAGCCCGGTGAGGGTGTGTTGAAATAGCCTTAAACGGATTGAGTTGTCATGTAAGGAATTGGAAGAGCACCAAAGGTGAAAAGTAGTGACATGTTCACTAGGATCTTCTCCTGCTTTTCCCTCGAACTTGGGAATGTCTGAGGGAAGTTTGTTAGGGACAGCCAGCGAAGCCAGGTCATGAGATACCGGATCATTCATAAGTCTCGATAAATCAGGTAAGTTCAATGTTGTGAGGAAAGGGAGATTAGGTTGAGCTGGTCTATGCCATGCTCCTTGATAGTTTTGGTTCATATAAGGCTGATTACTATAAATACCATGGCCTTGGCCATAATATACTCCTCCTATTTGACCCATGTAGGGCTACATGGAAGCATTATGATGTGGTGTACCTTGACTATGCGGTGCTACAAAGCCATAATTAGAAGAGTAAGCAGGTTGTTGATACCCGTACCCATAGGGTTGATAGTTCTGTCCATACTATGGTCCATAAGACTGTCCATGAAAAGCTCCATAAGGTTTCCCATGTGATGTCCCATGAGAAGCTCCATAGTTAGGGATATGGGGAACTCCTTGCGATGGACCGTGAGATGATCCAGAAATAGGAATATGACCTCTCAAGACAACAGGAGGTACTTGACTCTGAGATACTACCGTGCAAGTAGTCGCAGTATGAACATGGCTAGTAGCGATATTTTTGCCTGAAGGACCACGTGAATGAGGGGGAGGAAGGGTTGTCAAAAATGCATTCGAAGGAGTAGGGTTTGAGGATGAAGGGGCATGTGAAGGGATGTAAGTGGTGTTCCCTATGGTCACTCGTCTCGTTTATGATATCTACATATGAATACTAATACTAGGTCTAGGACAAACATGTGAGGTAGCTTCCACCACCGGGATGGAAGGTGTAATGTGACTAGTGCTCCCAAATCTCTCCACATGGAAAGGAATAGGAATGCCCCTAGGCATAGTTGTAGGTTCAATTTTTGACTTGGCATGATGTTTCGGATCGTGCGCAGGGATATCAGACATGCCATAACGAATATAACTAGTTCTTGTGGGTTCTTGATGAGTCTCCTCACTTGGTAACCAATACCAACGACCTTTGAATGAGGGATCATAACCAGAATGTGAAGGTATTTCTGGTGAAGGATCATATACAAGAGTAGAATCTACATCCCCAACCTCGTGAGGTGGAGAAGACATCTCAAGAACCTCATCCTCGTGATCTCCCATCGTGTGAATCAATGTGAGAAGTAGTCCACCCGGACTATCTATTTCTCTCTCTCAAAGGAGGAGAATATGTGGAAGGCAGAAGTCCTGCTAAAAGACGAGAATGGTGGTGTCACACCCAAAACCACAATGACTAAAAAAAAAGGAAAAAGACTTTATCTAATTACGCAAACCCTAGGAAAACTAGCGTGCATAGATCATACACATATACAATGTAAATCCAAATCACAAGCACATAAGGGTAGGATATGTGAGCTCCCAAATGAAGCAGGTATGTCTCACCTAGGAGAGGCTTGAGACTCCCATATACAATAAGTGGAGGTTCGTAACCAATTATAGTGGCCCTCAACTTCAATGCATATAGCGACTGTGTTGTCCGACCCCTACCTGGCCAGGACACCTGCAAAATAACCTCTGCGAAGTACCCCTCGATAACCTAGGTAAGGCAACTAAGGTCACCTCAATATAATCAATGCTCAGGCGGACAGTCACAGGTGGGATTGACCGTATGGGAAGGGTAGCAAATCCTGAAACTCTCGAAAGAGCCCCTAGATACAAATACAATTCTGGAAATATCTCCAGTGCTACTCATTTATGACCAGGGATCATCCCAATCAATAACCGCTCACACTGCCTCGTGCTTAACTCCCTTGTAAGAGGAGGGATCCTCAGAAACACTAATTATATAAAGGAATTTCACACTCTCACCTGGATAGACACATAAATGTTTCATTTAGTGGTCTTGGAGAATTTACTCACAATGAACTATTCCAAGACCCTAAAACCTAATCTTGTTGGTGCACCCTATAAAATAAAAGAGTGTAATTCATTTTATTATGCGTTGATTTTAATTGGCTTATTACTCAAAAGGGAAAATGGTCATGCAACTAATGATGTTATGATGCAACAATAAGTAAAATGCACACCTAACAATCAATGGAAATGCATTGTGTTGAATGAAAAATGGGGTATGCTACTATGTGAAGTGCAAAATTTTCCTTCAATTGAGTATGCAATCATTCCTATGTGAAAATATGACTAATACTACTCCAAGCAAATCTAACACAAGTACCATGCAAAATGCAACAATGCATAATGATGCAAAAAGCAAATGTTTTTGTATTTTTTGAATTAAAATGAGATAAGAAAGAAAAGTATGACTCTACAACCCCCAGACTCTACAAGCACTATCATACAGCACCCAAGCAAAGCACTAAGGTAAAAGAGACCTAATGCACTAATCCCAAAACAAAAAATAGAAAATGAAATGACAAGAACATTCTCAAAAAATTCAAACTAAAGAGCGTCTCTGGTAAAAAATAGAGGTGTATACAGACTCCAGGAGCATCCAAGAATACTCAGCAATTATCCAAACTCATTTAGCAACACTTAATCTTCCCCAAAAAGGAAAAACTCAGGGCATACACGACCATGTGCAGAAAACCCACGTATATATGCAGATATCCTAGTAAAAACCACCTGTACATGCGACTGTGAAGACAAAACTCGCGTACATGAATAAAAATAGATTAAAAAGAAGGTAAATAGACAAGTTGAGACAAATTTTACTCCTATCAAACACTACTAGGCAAACATGCCCCCAGACCCGACTCAGAAATAGAGAAATCAGAGCAATTCAAGAACATTGAATGCCGATAAAACCCCCAAAGGAAATGACTAGGAACTCCCCAGTATGGTCGCCAATTATGTTATGGAGAAAACTTTCTATGGCTTGGGGTACCACAACATACAAAGTAACCGCAGAAATCAATCCTTTCCCATATGTAAGAGAACAAAACATCTAACACTAAAGGATCTCAAAACATACCTTATTTTGGATGGTTGATGTAGATCCTCGTTGAGCTTTTCCACTCTCGCTTGTACTAGCAATTTGCTCTCTCAACATTCAGTAAAAAAGACAAGCATGTTGTATAATGGTGTTAGACCTACTCTAGAATATATAATCAATAACATATAAGCATTTAAAAGCATCCATGGATTCAATATTCATTTAAATGCACATTATTGGACAAGAAAAGATATTTCTATTAACATAAATTAGAGATTACAATAGTGACAACCTCTGTCGGCACGTCTGCGAACCAGAGAAACTGATTCCTCCACCTGGGCCTCCACCACTTCAATCCTCCATCTCTAGATAGCAAGCTCACAAGAAAAGGAAAGATTAGGAAGAACACCAAGTGCTCCAAGGGACAAAGGAATGCAGACTCAAGTATAAGCTCCGGCAACAATGGACTATAGATTTCTTGCTCTTCAATTCCTCTCCTTTCAATGTATCCAAAGGGTTCCTTATATAGTGCTTCAATGGGGTAATGGAAGGTCAAATTTGAGCGATCTCAAGGCATATGGAAGGCCAAGAGACAAGTGACTCAGATCCACATCAAGGAAAACTCCAAAACTATTTGGCCTTTTGCACATATCCCGATGTACGTGGGTTTGAGGGTCATATCCGCGTATATACGCGAGAAGAGGTTTAAAAGTTGTGTATGGCAAATAATGCATGTTTTTAGGGATGATCTTGGAAACATAAAAGGTACAAAATGGTCCATGGGGTCCAAAGAGTCTGTAGAGGGACAGGGAAGGCCATAAATGTGTGATCCACCATGTGTGGTAAAATCAGTTGTAACAAAAATGATGATGATGATGATGATGTTCATGATGACGATGAGGATGGTGAGGATGACGACGATGATGATGTTCATGAATATGATGATGATGATGCTGAAGATGATGATGAATATGATGATGATGATGATGAAGATGATGTTGATGATGATGAACATGATGATGATCACGATTATGTTCATGATGATGATGAGGACGGTGAGGATGATGACAATGATGAACCACATGATGATGATGATGATGACGACGACGATGTGTGATGAAGATGATGATGTGTGATGATGATGATGATGAAGATGATGATGTGTGATGATGAAGACGATGATGTATGATGATGTGTGATGATGAAGATGATGATGATGAAGACGACGATGATGATGATGTTGTTGATGAAGGGCCCAATTCTTTTATAATCATTATAATCTTATTTGTGCCCTTTTTGAGCTTGGATTCAATATAACAAAATATGATAGACCAATATGATAACATTGTCGTCATCATTGTCATCACTATCATAAAAAAGTCATAAATTTCTAATAAAAGAAAGAAGAGAACAATGATTTATTATCACATACACTTTTACTAAGAACCTTGACATATATCTTATTTAAAAGCTATAAGGCACAAATATGCTATTGAGGAGACTCAAGCTTTGGTGGGTGGAATGACAACAATTAGGAGATTCAAACTTTGGTGGGTGGTATTACAACATTTAAACGACTTGAGAAGCCATTGTTGTGGCAATTTAACAAAGTCTAAATGTCTAAAATGATTTTGATGTTTGTCACCAAACTATAAAGTTGCGGTAAGATCAAAGATATATGAAAAAATTGGAATCTGATATCTTTTTGTGAGCCATAACGTATGTAAAAGATTAAGACAAAAACATTAATGTTATGTTCTACATTATTAACATCGATATCTTTTTATTATAGCAATAAACTAAGTAAAAAATTTGTACATCAATTTTACTAACTACATTCTTCTATATAAATAGCTTATTTAAATTAAATACTTTTTTAAAATAAACTTAAAACATTCAAAACAAAAATATAATGATAAATTCTAAAATTTGATATAAAATATTTTATGGAAATTAAATATTTCAAATATAAATAAAATTAAATATTTATAACTATAATCACTTTAGTTTTATTAGCAAATATCAGGTCAAAAGAAAACCATGTGTGTTACTAACTACAATGTAGCTTATGTGCATTATCAAATGATAAAGGCTTAGGCATAAATCACTTTAAATTAATATTTATTTATAGTATTTGGCAATATAATTAACTCACACTATCAAGATATTAGTGTTTTAAAACACTAATCTTCACACTATGATGATGATGACGACGACGATGAAGATGATGATGATGACAATGATGATGGTCATGATGATGAAGACAACGATGACGACGTTGACGATGATGATGAAGATGACGATGAGGGTGATTATGATGATGACGATTATGATGATTATGATGATGATGATAATTATATATGATGAAGATGATGATGATGATGATGATGATGATGATGATGTTGAGGATGGTGATCATGAGGATGGTGAGGATGATGACGGTGATGATCCACATGATGATGATGATGATGTCCTTAAATTTTTTTTAAAATAAATAAGATAAAAGAATAGGTCTAACTAAATATTTACCTTTCATTATATTTCATCGTTGATGATGATGACAACAATGATGAAGATGATGACAATGCTACAGACGACGATGACAATGATATGAAGTAACTAATTTGATATAGGTTTAATTTTAATGATGATGATGGTGATGAAGATGATGATGATGGCAACAATGATGACGACGATGATGACAACGATGATGAAGATGATGATGATAATTATGATTTTGATGATGATGATGATGATGATAATTATGATTTTGATGACGACAATGACAATGACAATGATCATGAGGATAACGATGTCATCTTCATCGATTATGATGAAGATGATGATGTTGGTGATGATTATGTTGATGAGGATGATGATGATGAAGACGATACGATGATGACGATGATGATGATGAAGTTTATATGAAGATGATACTGACAACGACAATGATGAAGATGATGACGATTCTACAGGCGACGATGATGATGATATGAAGTAATTAATTTGATCTAGGTTTATTTTAATGATGATGGTGGCGATGAAGATAATCATGATGATGGTGACGATGATGAAGATGATGATGATAATTATGATTTTGATGAGGATGATGGTGATGATGATGATGATAATTATGATTTTGATGATGACGATGACAATATTGATAATGATGATGACAATGATCATGAGGATAATGTTGTCATCTTCATCGATTATGATGAAGATGATGATGTTGGTGATGATAATTATGATTTTGACGATGATGATGACAATGATCATGGGGATATTTACCTTTCATGTTTACCTTTATGCATTAATTATATTTCATCGTCTTCTTCATCCATGTCATCGTGTTCTTCATCTAAGTCATCATATGTATCATCAGATCCAAAGTCAACATTGTAAGGGTTGGCCATATCATCATTGTCAACATCATCAGTTATGCTCATTGTGTCATCATCGGTATAATTTTCATCGGCATTGTTTGCTACATCATTGAATTCAACCGTTTCTTGGAGTACATCTTCTGTTGGATCATCATCATCATCTAAATCATGTTGATCATGCTTTGTGTCATCGTATCCTTCTTCCAGAGAACCCTCTTCATTAACATCGTCTAGGTTATACTTTACCGGCCTTCCCCTTGGATCATGTCTCACAACAAATGACCATCCCACTTTACCTAGAACCTAGGAGTAAAATACATGTTCACATTCACTTGGAAGAACATAGGGCTATGTTCCTTGCTCAAATAACCTTGTGTTTACCATGGTAAATCCATTATCATGTTCAATAATAGTTCTATTGGGATCACATGATTCAATCGTAACCTGTACCATTTGAAAACGAATAGAACTACCTTAAAGGATTTAAAGTTACACTATATAATATCTTCCAAATACCCATAGTATCAATTTTTTGAGACTTTTGGATGTCTGTATGTTCTAGATGAAACATTGGTAACCTCAAAGACAACCAATATCCCAGAATTTGATGTTTTCTTTGTTTCATTGAATTTTTTGATATGATATCTACCTACATTACATAATATAGCCTTATGGTGTTTTACCTGCAATAAGCAATACACAAAAATATTACACAACCATTCAGTCCGTATGCAGCAATACATGGAAAAGAAGAACATGTATGTTAAAATGTAATTTGCAAAATAAAATATTTAGAGGGATTGATTAATTATATGCTTTCCATTTTATCTTTTACACCATATGCCAAATCGATTTCCCTTTCTGTTAAATTGCTATCTCCATTGTGTTGTGCTTCTTTTACCAATGAAGCCACACCTTCCCATGATATTCCATGACCCAATTGTTTGCATCATTCAATCCATACCTTCATCCAGTCAAGATTGTTTGCGATGTATAAATGAATTACATCCCATTCTCGACCAACTGTTTAATGACAATAACCATTAAAATGAAAGAAAGGTGTAAGTCTCCTGAACAAAGTATATGCTCTTAATTGAAGCAATTATGAATAGAAAATACAATTAGAATATGAACGATATAATAAACATCCACTAGCTAATAATTACCTTTCAGCTTCCTCAATTTACCTTTCTCCTTCAGTTGCTCCCCTTCAAATTTGTTATTGTAGTCCGGATCACAAATGCAACATAAATTGAGTGTTGACGCTAAAATAGGAAGATACTCACTAACATACAACATGTTTTGGTATACCGTATATCCTTCCATCATAGTACCCTTAGCATGTGCTCGTTGTCTCACCAAACCCTTCATAAATTTCAAATGCCTCTCAACCATCCACATGGACCTTGAGTGCATAGGTCCACACAACTCAATCTCTTCAACTTGGTGTGTGAGGTAGTGTTCCTGTGCATTGAGAAATGTGGATGGTATATGCTTCTTCATTTCACACATGAGATGAGGATTTTCTCTCCTCCAATACTTTATAGCTTTTTGATGGATTTCTTTAGATGTCAACCATCTACAAGTGATGCAGGGCCAATAACGATATTTAACAAAAATAAACATTAAATTACAATATATGCTGAAATAGTGCACAAAAAAAATAAAAAATTATACGGAGAAGTAAAGAAACACTAAGCACATGTAAGTAATCGCTAGTTACATCGTGTATTTACCAAGATTATATATAACTTGTTTGACATTGTTGTCCAGGAGAGAGAGAGAGAGGTAGAACATACTGTATCAATATACAAACCACACCATTTATTAAACAAAGAGTATACAAACAAGAAAAAAAATATACGCAGTAAATTGACCAAAAAAAATTATATGGACATAACAATAATAATTACCTTGATGAAGACATGCCAATCATGTGTTTTGACCCCCGCAAAATCACCTTTTTTGGTTATGATATTCTTCAAGTTCACACAAAATCCAGTGGGAAATTTAATTTTCCACATTACTTCTTTGACAACATTGCTTTGTTGCTCCATAAACATCCATGGAATTGAGTTTATATTAACTTGTTCTCCGTTGGTATGAAATTGGATGACGTCTTTCATTGCATGGTTTCTTTCTTGAATGTCTTTGAAATATTTCACAACTTTATCTTTCTCTCTCCTTAGCTCTGGTATTCTCGATAAGGTTTCAGTAACATTATTTCCAATATGCATTGTATCAAACAAATGAGCAATTTGTAGGTGCTCATAGTAGGGAAACCTGTTGAATTGAATATGATAACTTTTCATTCCTCATGGAAGCCCATTAATTCCTTCATGATCACGATGGACATCATGAATATTAGTTTATAAATAGATTACATCATAAATCAAATATGGCCACTGTAGTAAACAACTTACAATAAAAACTAAAATACATAACAATTCATATACAATGATCCATACATACCATGATGACGATTTCTATTGTATTGCATCTTCCAAAGGTGAGGTGTCATTCTCCATGGTTTTAATGCATTCTCCTGCTTCCCATTGAAAATATTTTTTTTAGTTGTTCTATACCTATGATTCTTAGAGAGGAAATGCCTATACTCATCAAACACCTCCTTTCTTAAGCTTTTTGAACTACGAGATTTTATCTTATGAC
>LPNX010668860.1:636839-647080 GCA_001517045.1 Pseudotsuga menziesii | reverse complement strand
CTGAAGACCTATAATATTTAGATATGGAATATCTATGTCAAATATATTCATATATAAACTATTCTAACTACTCCATATCATTAAATGCAATTAAAGTGGAACTGAAAATTACAAACCACAAAATGAAGTTAACCCAGGGACATTGTGTATTGTCCATACAACCATTGCATGGAATTGAAATTTCCTTTGTCGTATTGTTCTAGATATGTCATACATAGTTATGCCATTGCATAACTTCAGTAGCTCATCTATAAGAGGTTCGATGTCCACATTCATATCTTTGACTTGGAACTTACCTTATTGATTTGAAGTACATATAAAATATATCATTATGAGAACCATTAAGATATATAAACCATGCACAAGAGTAAAATAATAGATATATATATGAAATTAAGAAACATAATATGACAAATGAGATGCCACAACTACATTATAAATAAAACAGTTTTCGACAAAAAAACGTGGAATAATCATCGACAACATTATGTGCTCCCTCTTTATTGACAACCATGGAGGAATGTTATTGTTGATGACAAAAATAGGCCACACCGTGTAAATGGATTTCATCTGTGCAAATGGATTAACACCATCTGCTGCCAAAGAAATCCTAAGATTACGTGGTTCTTATTTAAAGCGAGGCCACTTTTCCTCCATATCTCTAAAAGAAGAACCATCTACAGACATTCGGATAACATCATCTTGACTTCTATTCCTGGCATGGTAATCCATAAATTGCCCTATGTTTTTGCACTTGAATAGTCTTTGCAAATGTGGAATGATGGGAATATAATGAAGAACCTTATAAGGAACATTTTTTATTACTTTATCTGTACAATATCTACTTACATGAAAATCCAAGCATTCTCTTGCAAATTCATGTTGATTATAATATATAACATGGTCATTGGCGCATGCATGAATTTCTTCATAATGCATTCCAATCTCTTTCATGATGGAAGATAAATCTAGATATGTGAGAGGTCAAATATTTGATGGTGGTAACAAAAATTCAGTTATCAAGCTACACAAAAATAAAATAATTGTTAATGTAATAAATAAATAATATTAACGAAACACGCTTCATCCGTACGATGATCAATAATGAGTTAACAATACAATTATTAGAGGAATACAGATAAACTTTATCATGATCCTATATATGTGATGGATTATTTTACATACCTTAGCATCCGTGTGATTGCAATGTTTAAAAGACCATTCATAACCTTCAAGTTCATTATCAACAATACAGTAGAGAGAAGATTTGTTTTGGAGCCTTCATAAAGGGGTTCATATGCCTTATCGAGAAGAGGTATATTGTGAACATCATCAAACTCATCATCATTTTCATTATCAATGTCATCGTCATCGTCCATTCTAACATTAAATGAATCATGGATCAATGTATTTGTACCATCATATTAAATTACATTATCGGTATGATTATCTTGTTCAATATGATCATTCACTTGTTCTCCATTAAACATACATGCTCCATGATCCTGATCCTGAACTTGTTCTGAAAGCACTTCCTCTGGATGATATGCTGTAGGGTGTCTTTCCTTTAATATAAATACATGGAAACATCAATAGATATACATTAATTTATTAAAAATAAAAATAATACATACAATTACCAAAAAAAATGAATGTAATAAACTTTATAATGCTAAACCTACAAATCAACGATATTCGTTCCCCCCCTCAGCATGTCCATGTTCCCTGCAATGTTTTGTGGCAGTTGAGATCAATATTCTTCTCCTCTTAAATTCCCTGTATTGAGTACATGGACAACAACATTTTCCATCACCCCTTTGTTTCGCTACATCCCATAGTCTAGCAAGTAATTGTCGGTTGTCTTCGTTTGGATCCGGAATATTTCTATTTGACATTTTGTCACAAACTTTGTTAATGAATATAACCAATTGTCTAAAAAATCAAGTTCCATACATCAACATTTTGTCAAACGGAGAGAAGTAGAAGAATAAAAAATTCCCGACAAACTGTCTATCGATGAAGAAAAAAAAATTCCCACAACCGCCTGTTGACGAATAAAACAATTCCTAAAAACGTCCATCGAGGAAAAAATAATTTTCGCAAATCGTCCGTCGAGGAACAAATAATTTTGCAAATCGTCTGTTGCTTCTACAACAAACATGTCGAAATGTTTAAAACAATTTATATTTATAATGGCCATGCGTCAGATATTCGACACCTTGAACATAGTTACCATTGAAAATATGGGACCATAAATTTAAAATCATGTAAACCTTACATTTTTCAAATAAAAAATAAACCTACACATCCCGTCGGATCCCCGACGCTAAGGGGTCGAATATCTGACACTATTGGGTCCACATACTGTTAAAGATTCGATGCTTAAGGTTAATATATGCGACACTCTGGGGTTTGGATGTGTGAGACCTAATGTGTCGGATATTTGACGGCGCTATAAAACTTTTTTGTTTGCCATTATTTTCAGTGATTGTTGTCTAACACATCCGTACGAAATGTCAAATGACGTCGGATTTTGGGTTCAAATCCTATTGTGAATTTACCTACTATACTAGAGTACTACCTCTTCGGAGGTGTGGAAAATACACCATGGAAATATCTTTTTATTCACTAACAAAATATTTAAAACCCTAATTCATTCATTCGAATACATAATCAACCAGAATTTGTTTATCTTTGAACATTAAGAGATTTAACTATCTAACAAAAGAATCAGTCATATAAATGCATCAAATCCTAAATTTATACATTCCAGTTCCTATGCTTGCATAAATAAAATAAAATAACATTTAGAACCTAGTAATATAGTAGAGTAGACAACAGCCTAAGGAGCCCCTTCCACCCAACCAAATTCCTGAAGATAGCTTAGCAACTAGACTTAGCACCCCCGAGCTTGTCTACTGGTCTACCTAGTTGAAATCATTGAGTGAGAGAATGGTTTATGAAAACCCCTGCAACTCCACAAAGTAATCAGCAGTAATACTACTACCTGTATCAGTAAGAACTCAACCAAAAAAACTGCACTAGTTTAGTAAATCAGCCTTTTCACACTCAAACCTTCTGCTTTTTCCCCTCCATTGAATATCTTGTGCACAAATTTCACTTAGAAATTTCACAAGTAAACATTTAACAGTCTCAGCTGAATTCAATCAGTATTTTATCAAATTGCCTAGGTATTTCGGGTCATTTTTTCACTTAATGAGCCACTTGCTCTTGTTCCACTTTCTTGGGGAACATGACCACAAAGATAGGGAAGTTGCCTCCTGCAACATCTAGAAGTAGTTTGAGGATGTTTCCAAGTGTCAATATTCTCTCAACCCATCCTATTCCACCGAGTGGCTAGTAGACACTCATCTAATATCCCCCTTAAGCTGTTGTCTCGTCTTTTATTTATTAATTAATAAAATATTCAGCAATTAAATACAATCATCCTTGACCCCACTTGGTCAATAATTTAAAAAATTCACAATAAAATTAAAGCATAATGTATTCTCAAACATATTTTTTTTTCAATTTGGGGTATGTGACACAAAAGGAATATTAAGGGTTGAACTATGAAAACTATTTACCAGGACTATGCAACTAGTCAAGATTCAATGCTTTCCAAAGGAAATAAGAGAGGTATTGGGATTCAATTTTAAACATGGAATGCCATAATTCTGATGTTAAATATTGTTCGGAAAATAAATTAAAACAAATGGACTTGTTTAGGTACATAAAATGCTTCGAATTGGAAAACTAGTCATTTTAGCCATGAATTCTAAGTAGGGTGTAAAAGATCGATACAAAACCCAGTCAAAACATATCATAATGTTATGAAACTTGCAGATACTATAAATAATACTATATCAGAGCCATTAGGGTCAAAATAATTCTTATAATATTCACAGAAGTCACCTCTCATAGCACAACTCCAAAATTATGACTCCGATGCTAGGAAACCCAAGAATTTTGATCTCTGAATCTCACAAAATTTAGGAATGAAATGAAGCTGGTATGAATATGATATTGAAAATTAAATTAGACATTATTATACACATCATGTCATATATATGTCAAAATATCCATTACATAGCTCCAAAATTGCTAGAAGTCCATAGAACAGAGAGAAGGAGAAAAGAGAAAGGAGGGAGGATTTGATCTCTGAACTTGGTGATGATGATTCTGAAATTTCTCTTTGAACTCATAATATTCAGTATTCTATTATTACAGCATAAATAGGCTGGAATACCTCTCAAAGCATCATGGTAAAATCTATCTTCTTCTACACCAAAACTAGCTCTAGAAATCCATAGGAAGCTTGGAGATTCGAACTCTGGAATGGATGATGATTTTTTTGATCTTAAAATTTGACTTGATTAGCTACAGTACATGAAAATAAAATCAATGACAATGGTTCAATTCCATTATCCTCTCACAGAAAGGTGGGGCACATCTCCCAATTCTCAGATGCACAAATGCATTCATAAAATTTCTCAAACTAGTAAAAGATGTGAAAGGGAGTTGGAATACTTCTTTTATAGAATTAATGATGACCTATTGCGAAAATTACTTGGCTCGATGACCTGTGAGAATAGGTAACCCATGAGTGGACATACTTTTCTTTCTTTTCTTTTCTTTGGCTTTCCTTATTTTTCCTTCTTTTCTGACTTTCCTTCTTTTCTGAACTTTCCTACTTTTCATACTTTCTTTCTTTTCTTTTTTTATTGTGCTTTTTAGATTTATGCTACTTTTCCTTAAATATTCCTCTTTTATCATTTTTGGCATCATTTTTCAACTCTAGTGCTTAATTGACTTCTACTCCAAGTAATTCCTCCAACCTTATCCACTAATTCGAATTAGTGCACCAATTTCTCCATTTATTCAGCATAACAAATAAAAATATTAATTGCACCAATAATATTAAATGCTCCATAATCGTTTATTCCAATTGGGTACAAACTATGGATAAATTTAAATGCACACTCCTAATTAATTAATTGCCTCATCTTAACCCCTCATTAATTATTTAATTCAATCTGTCACTAGGATCCATGGGGTTCGATCTACTTCATGGTGCTGTCAAAATGGGAACATGACATGGCATGTTCATGAGACATTCACTCCATCCATACATCACAATTGGGGATCTTTAGTGCCATACATCATCTTGCAAGGGGGACCCATCAGTGTTCTGTATTTATTTCTCTCATCCATGTTCACAACATAACCTATTTCCATATATCCAACACATTTGCCTTGTTTGATTGACCATAACAGAGTTTTTTTTTTTTAAATTTGACTCCCAAAAGAATGAAAATATTTCCGAGCACTCTTGCCTCCTTTCACGCTCATTAAAGTATTTGAAAGGGTGTCTATGTGGCCTTGTTTATTTCCTTTTTTGGACCGCGTCGACTATGATAAGAAAAGGATCACCCTAGCACCTTCCAGCTAGGAATGTTTCCATTTGTATCCTTTTATGCTTTCTCAGACATTGGGACCGTACTTTACGAAAAAGAACATCATGGGTCATCTTTAGTCTCTTTTCCAGCCCTCTCATTAAGAAACGATTGCCAAGAAAAATTGGTTTTTTTCATGCTCATAAAAGCATTTCATTGATTTTCCAGTCAGTGTAGGATTAACCTTTTCCAGCATGGTTAGACTACCAACGGTAAAGAAGTAATCCTTCCCCAAAGGTTGGGAGAGGTCTCCTTTGTATACTTTTATCCTTTATCGGGCTTAGGAGACTATTAATGAAAAAGAGACGACATTGGAGTATTCTTCCTATTTTCAGACTCTCTAAAAATGAAAACACCATCCAACATTTACTTTCTCAGGCCTGCTAAAACCCCATGAGATCGTGTCATATTGAGCTTACTTCTATCCCTTCTACGGTGCTCCTTAAAATATGAATAAGGCCCAAACAATGTCTTTAGGCACCAACCCATATGATATCATAGTATGGAATATTTACCCCATTGGGTCTCCTTTTTTCAGAGTATTCTATAATGAGTCATCCTTGGATCCCCTAGATACCACTAGTGCAGTTACCTCCCTCAGTATTTCCCATTTACAACTATATTCCTGGTATTACAGCTATGATCCCTCTCCCTTGAGTTAATTTCATTTGTTTCTAGTTCATCCCTACTGTCATACTCTGAAAAAAGGAATTTTGAGTCCCCCATACTCCCCCTTCCCATGTTCCCCCATTCAGTGTGTCAGTCCCTAGATTGTTCCACATATTTGGTTATGCCCCTTGCAGTTCTAGTCGAGGACACATCGTTTCCTTGATTAATTGTAGGTATCCCTCTGTCGAAGTCAACATATCTATTCCATAGGATAGAACCAAAGGTCCCTGTATCCTGGTTTCATCCACCTCATTGATGAGTTCCTTGGGCCACTTGAGAGGAGTCATTAGTGCCTCTCGGGATGGTTGTGTCTTACGTGCTTGACTTCAGCTACATCATCGCACCATTGCGATTCATACAGAGTATTGGTCCATTCATTATTTGTTCAAATACCCTAGTTGTCACCTGACTCTAGCACATTTTGAGTCTACTATGGGACCCAGACAGTTTATTGTCCCTTGTGATTTTCGGCATGCGTTGGCGACAGTATTCAGAAGCCCCAGTGTTGTGCTTCCACATATCTCCAATACTTGATGTTGCAAATTGTACCATAGAGATTCTGACTCTCAGTCATTGAGTCCATTTATATGTACCCCTCTAGATTTAGCAGAGCATCAGTTGTGGATATTGTATTCCATGAGAATGCCATTGTTCCTATGTATCAGTTCTTTAGATCAAAATTGTATTCAACCTCCCATTAAGGCCAACATTATGTATCATCATTTGTATATGTATTGATCGGCTCCCATGTTTTGATCCTTGATCCCATTATTTATTCTTTTGACATTGTTACGAGCATGGGTATGCCCACCTCATCCATATACATCTCCACATTATATGTATCTCATCCATTTTTGAGAACCCATAATAAAAAACCAAAATCCATCGTATTTCGAATAAGGAAAATCCACTTCTCCACAGGTCTCTCCAAACTCTCCACAGTTGTCACTATTATTACCATGATCGTATGATTTCCATCGACCATACGATGAGCTCCTTCCCTCACACATTAGGGGGAAATATGTTAACACTAAAAATTGTTCACCTATCTCTACATGGTCTAAACCATATACATACATCATATTCCTACCATATTTCACTTATTTTTTACCTTCACAATTGTATTTCCACCAAAAATGGTCCAAAACATCATTATTTACTATGGTTCACCCTCACTCTTTCCCAAAAAGGGTCCAAAACCCTAAAAAACAGAAAGGGCCAGAAAACCACAGGAAAATACCATGGGTCACCACTTTGGGTCAAGAAACCCTAGGACCATACAATAAATACATTGTGAAGGGCTCTCCCAAAACACATTTTTTCTCATTTTCCATTTGTGGGTACGTTGTTGGTACGCTGGGACACTTTTGTTCTTAGGTATTCACATACTCCCTTTCCACCATTCCCACAATGTACATTGAGACATTCTCTATACCCATCTTCGATCCATTCCTCGTTTGACAATTGTCAGTGGAGACAACTGGAGAACCAACCCATGGAGTAGTGGAACCACTTCTGAGGATGGCTACAGTGGCCCATTCTACAGGAAAAGAGGTGTGTTTTTATTTATTTGCATTATTTTATTTTGTCCAATATATGTTGAAAAATGTTAAAAAATATTTACTTTTTATTATTAGTTCAACTTGTTGTTTTACTTTCTGTTGACATCTATTTAGGGATCACCCTTTTGATAAGTCATGTTGAAATTGTGCCTATGTCAAATTCAATTTACCTCCTTAGAGGTTCATTGATTGGAGAGTCGCTCTTCTTAGAAATTACACCTCCTTAAAGGTGCATTGACTAGATAGTCGCTCTTCTTAGAAATTACAGAATATTAGTTTTGATAAATTACATTGCTCAATGCTAATGTGTCACAATTGTGACTTACTATGCTTCGTTGTGTGTTCATCATAAATATGTCTTAAATGGTGTTCTTGGGTTTGTCGATTCATTTATCAATATTTTTTTAATGAGTTGTCTGGAAAATGGCTATTTGCTACAAAAATATGCAAATGAATTCTCTATCAAGGCCTAGTGTAACCTAGTTATTGGTTGGTGGAAATGAACTAAATGGGTTCCCCTTTCTAAGACTACAATAGTGTTCCTTGGCCAAATCTATGGAATTATGATTTCCATTCTAATCTATATAAATGGTCGGTGTTCATGGATCAACTACCCTTGTTTCCTCTTATCTAAAACATTTTCTAATTTCTTCAAGAAACTTAAATCATTTATGTCTTTGGTTATTTTCATTCTATTGGTAGTGAAATCGTTTCATCCCTTCTATGTTATTTCTAGCAATTTTTTACTTACTCTTCCCTTGTTTCAACCCTGCTAAGTCTATCAAAATGTTGTATTATGTGACAAAGCTTCCATAACTCTTTGCCAATACCTCTGATTCAGTTACTATAGTTATCCATTGTGGTTATCAAAAACCAAGGTGTCCTTGACCTAGTGGATCTCGGGTAGTGAATTTTACCACTTTATCTTCATGTATTTCTAAAAACTAAAAAATGTTATATTAACTAGAGCTATGAGGTGGCAATGTCCCCAATATTGCATCTGCGTTGGCTTCTTGTTTATTAAAATTGCAATTGGCTATCTTGCTCTATCCTAGGAAATCAATGGACAAGTTAGCAACAATAAATGTGATGACAATGATTAGTGTTGATGGTATACTATAAACAAGTGCATTACACTGCAGAAGATCAACTCCAGATCCAGTTCCGACATCTTAATTTGGTAAGATATAAATCTTTTGTATTTCCATTAATTTGAGGTTCTCATTTAAGATGTCTCATCACACCAATCTTGATGAAAAGCTTGAAGGAGATGAAAACTTCCGAGCATGGAAGTATAGGATCTCACTGGTTCTTGAAGAAAGTGAATTGTACACCTACATAAGTGGAGAAGTTCCAGTTCCAGAGGGAGATGAGGCTAAAGCCTTACACAAGAAGAAATTGGTCAAGGCCAAGAGAATTATTGTTGATTCTATCAAGAATCACCTTATACCACAGGTGTCGTCCCTAAAGACACCTAATGAGATGTTTGATTCCTTGACCAAGCTATTTGAAGGGAATAATATAAATCAAAAGATGTCTTTGAGAAAACAGTTGAAGAATGTAAAGATCCAAAATGCAGAGACCATACAGTCATACTTTATAAGGGTCTCCCAAATCAAAGAACAGTTTGAAGCAATAGAAGAAGAAGTAGAGAATGGAGAAATTGTGATGACCACCTTGAATGGTCTCCCTAGGTCATGGGACTCTTTCATTCAAGGGATTTGTGTTAGGAGAAATTTAATCACTTTCAGTAGGTTGTAGGAGGAATTCTCACAAGAGGAATCTCAGATATTAGCTGGAGAAGAAAATTTGGGAAGTGAAGATCAAGCTCTCACAACACACACCAAGAAATTTAGAAAGGACCACCATCATCCCAAAGATAAGCATTCTCACTAGAAACATATCCCTATAAGTTATAGAAAATATCTATCTAAACTCAGATGCTATACCTGTGATGAGAAATTACACTTTTCCAAAGATTACCCCAGAAATAGAGGTAGCTCCCACAAGAAGAAGGACATCAAAAGAAAACATCATGCTCACACTGCAAAGGATGATGAAACTCCCAAGAAGAGAGTCAAAGAAGAAAGTGAAGATTCTTCAAGTGATGAAGAGTATGTTTTGATTTCTTCCCTCACGGGGACTATTACACATGGAAGCAATGATTGGCTCATAGATAGTGGAGCTTCCAAACATATGACGGGATTGAAAGAATACTTTGTGAAAATATCTAAACATTAGTCACTCCACAAATAAAACTTGGAGATGAATACTAGTATCCCATAAAAGGTAGTGGTGAATCCTCCTATAAGCTAGACTCTGGAAAATCTATGAAGACGAAGGATGCCTTGTTTGTACCATGACTAAAGAAGAATATTCTCTCCATATCTGCATTCAATGAAAAAGTTATGAGGGTTGCATTTGTAGATGGCCAAGTCCTTATGTGGCCAAAGGGGGAGACTATATATGATGCAGTAGTGATTGGAGAGAAAGAGAGAGTCTTATACAAATTAAAGGGCCAACCAGAACAGGGCCTTGGTCCATGAATCAGTAG
>LPNX010668860.1:597929-620575 GCA_001517045.1 Pseudotsuga menziesii | reverse complement strand
AAGAGAACAATGATTTATTATCACATACACTTTTACTAAGAACCTTGACATATATCTTATTTAATAGCTATAAGGCACAAATATGCTATTGAGGAGACTTAAGCTTTGGTGGGTGGAATGACAACAATTAGGAGAGTCAAACTTTGGTGGGTGCAATTACAACATCTAAATGACTTAAGAATCCATTGTTGTGGTAATTTAACAAAGTCTAAATATCTAAAATGATTTTGATATTTGTCACCAAACTATAAAGTTGCGGTAAGATCAAAGATATATGAAAAAATTGGAACCTGATATCTTTTTCGTGAGCCATAAGGTATGTAAAAGATTAAAATAAAAACATTAATGTTATGTTCTACATTCTTAACATCGAGATCTTTTTATTATAGCAATAAACTAAGTAAAAAATTTGGACATCAATTTTGCTAACTACATTCTTCTATATAAATATCTTATTTAAATTAAATAATTTTTTAAAATAAACTTAAAACATTTAAAACAAAAATATAATGATAAATTCTAAAATTTCATATAAAATATTTTATGGAAATTAAATATTTCAAATCATAAATAAAATTAAATATTTATAGCTATAATCACTTTATTTTTATTAGCAAATATCACAAAAGAAAACTATGTGTATTACTAACTACAATGTAGCTTATGTGCATTATCAAATGATAAAGGTTTAGGCATAAATCACTTTAAATTAATATTTATTTATAGTATTTGGCAATATAATTAACTCACACTATCAAGATATTAGTGTTTTAAAACACTAATCTTCACACTATGATGATGATGACGACGATGATGAAGATGATGATGATGACGATGATGACGACGACGACGACGACAATGATGATAATGATGATTTTGATGACAACAATGACAATGACAATGATGATGACAATGATAATGGTCATGATGATGAATATGACGATGACGACGTCGACGATGATGATGAAGATGATGATGAGGGTGATTATGATGATGACGATTATGATGATTATGATGATGATGATGACGATGATGATTATATGTGATGAAGATGATGAGGAGGAGGAGGAGGAGGATGAGGATGAGGATGAGGATGGTGATCATGAGGATGGTAAGGATGATGACGGTTTTGATCCACATGATGATGATGATGATGATGATGTCCGTAACTCTTTTTAAAAAGAAATAATATAAAAGAATAGGTATAATTAAATATTTACCTTTCATTATATTTCATCATTGACGATGATGACGATGATAATGAAGATGATGACGATGCTACAGACGGCGATGACGATCATATGAAGTAATTAATTTGATCTAGGTTTAATCATAATGATGATCATGGCAATGAAGATGATGATGATGGAGACGATGATGAAGATGATGATGATAATTATGATTTTGATGATGATGATGATAATTATGATTTTCATGACGACAATGACAATGATAATGATGATGACAATGATCATGAGGATAACGATGTCATCTTCATCTATTATGATGAAGATGATGATGTTGGTGATGATTATGTTGATGAGGATGACGATGATGAAGATGATATGATGATGACGATGACGATGATGAAGATGATATGACAACGACGATGATGAAGATGATGACGATGCTACAAATGACGATGACTATGATATGAAGTAATTAATTTCATCTAGGTTTAATTTTAATGATGATGATGGCGATGAAGATGATCATGATGATGGCGATGATGATGAAGATGATGATGATAATTATGATTTTTATGATGACGAAGACGATGAAGATGATGATAATTATGATTTTGATGACAACGATGACAATATTGATAATGATGATGACAATGATCATGAGGATAACGTTGTCATCTTCATTGATTATGATGAAGATGATGATGTTGGTGATGATAATTATGATTTTGATGACGACGACGACGACGACGATGATGATAATTACGATTTTGATGATGACGATGACAATGATAATGATGATGACAATGATCATGGGGATATTTACCTTTATGCATTAATTATATTTCATCGTCTTCTTCATCCATGTCACTGTATTCTTCAACTAAGTCATCATATCTATCATTAGATCCAGATTCAACATTGTAAGGGTTGTCCATATCATCATTGTCGTCATCATCAGTTATGCTCATCATGTCATCGTCGGTATAACTTTCATCAGCAGTGTTTGCTACATAATCAGATTCAACTGCTTCTTGGAGTACATCTTCTGTTGGATCATCATCATCATTTAACTCAGGTTGATCATGCTCTGCATCATCGTATCCTTCTTCCAGAGAACCCTCTTCATTAGCATCGTCTAGGTTATAATTTATTGGCCTTCCCCTTGGATCGTGTCTCAGAACAAATGACCAGCCAGCTTTACCTGGAACCTCTGAGAAAAATACTTGTTCACATTGGCTTGGAAGAACATAGGGCTCTGTTCCTGGCTCAAACAACCTTGTGTTTACCATGGTAAATCCATTATTATGTTCAATAATAATTCTATCTAGATCACGTTGATTCAATCGTAACCTGTACCATTTGACAACGAATAGAACTACCTTAAAGGATTTAAAGTCACACTGTATAATATCTTCCACATACCCATACTATCGATTTTCTGAGACTTCTGGATGTATGTTAGTTCTAGATGAAACACTGGTAACCTCAAAGACAACCGATATCCCAGAATCTAATTTTTTCTTTGTTTCATCCAATTTTTTGATCTGATATCTAGACCATAGACTTATCATGTTTTACTTGCAATAAGCAATACACAAAAAGATTACACAACCATTCAGTCCTTATGCAGCAATACATGGAAAAGAAGAACATGTACGTCAAAATGTAATTTGCAAAATAAAAGATTTAGAGGGATTGATTAATTATATTCTTTCCATTTTATCTTTTACACCATATGCCAAATTAATTTCCCTTTCTGTTAGATTGCTATCTCCATTGCGTTGTGCTGCTTTTACCAATGAAGCCACACCTTCCCATGATATTCCATGACCCGATTGTTTGCATCGTTCAATCCATACCTTCATCCAGTCAATATTGTTTGCAATGTATAAATGAATTGCATCCCATTTTCGACCAACTATTTAATGACAATAACCATTAAAATGAAAGAAAGGTGTAAATCTCCTGAACAAAGTATATGCTCTTAATTGAAGCAACTATGACTAGAAAATACAATTAGAATATGAACGATATAATAAACATCCACTAGCTAATAATTACCTTTCAGCTTCCTCAATCTACCTTTCCCCTTCAGTTTCTCCCCTTCAAATTTGTTATTGGAGTCCAGATCACAAATGCAACGTAAATTGAGCTTTGACGCTAAAATAGGAAGATATTCACTAACATACAACATGTTTTGGTATACCGTATATCCTTCCATCATAGAAACCTCAGCATGTTCTTGTTGTCTCACCAAACCCTTCATAAATTTCAAGTGCCTCTCAACCATCCACATGGACCTTGAGTGCACAGGTCCACACAACTCAATCTCCTCAACTTTGTGTATGAGGTAGTGTTCTTGTGCATTGAAAAATGTCGATGGTAGATGCTTCTGGATTTCACACATGAGACGCAGAATTTCTCTCCTCCAATACTTTATATCTTCTTTATGGATTTCTTTAGATTTCAACCATCTACAAGTGACGCAAACCAATAACAATATTTAACAAAAATAAACATTAAATTACAATATATGCTGAAATAGTGCATAAAAAAAACAAATATAAATTATACGGAGAATTAAAGAAACACTAAGCACATGCAAGTAATCGCTAGTTACCTCATGTATTTACCAAGATTATATATAACTTGTTTGACATTGTTTTCGAAGTGGTCCGAGAGAGAGAGAGAGGTAGAACATACTATATCAATATACAAACCACGCCATTTATTAAACAAAATCACATTTTTTGGTTATGATATTCTTCAAGTTCGCACAAAATCTAGTGGGAAAGTCAATTTTCTACATTACTTCTTTGACAGCATTGCTTTGTTGCTCCGTAAACATCCATGGAATTTATTTTATATTAACTTGTTCTCTGTTGGTATGAAATTGGATGACGTATTTCATTGCATGGTTGCTTTCTTGAATGTCTTTGCAAGATTTCACAACTTTATCTTTCTCCCTCCTTAGCTCTAGTAGTCGCCATAAGGTTTCAGTAACATTCTTTCCAATATGCATTGTATCAATCAAAAGAGCAATTTGTAGGTGCTCATAATAGGGCAACCTGCTGAATTGAATAGGATAACTTTTAATTCCTCGTGGAATCCCATTAATGCCTTCATGATCACGATGGACATCATGAATATTAATTTATAAATAAATTACATCATAAATCAAATCTGGCCACTATAGTAAACAACTCACAATAAAAATTAAAATACATAACAATTCATATACAATGATCCATACGTACCATGATGACGATTTCTATTGTATTGCATCTTCCAAAGGTGAGGTGTCATTCTCCATGGTTTTAATGCAATCTTCCGCTTCCCATTGAAAATATTTTTTCCAATTGTTCTATACCTGTGATTCTTAGAGAGGAAATGCTTATACTCATCAAACACCTCCTTTCTTAAGCTTTTTGAACGACGAGATTTCATCTTAGGACCACAAAATGGACATGCAAATTTACCCTTTGTCTGAAGACCTATAATATTTAGATATGGAATATCTATGTCAAATATATTCATATATAAACTATTCTAACCACTCCATATCATTAAATGCAATTAAAGTGGAACTTAAAATTACAAACCACAAAATGAAGTTAACCCAGGGGAATCGTGTATTGTCCATACAACCATTGCATGGAATTGAAATTGCCTTTGTCATATTGGTCTAGATACATCATACATAGTTATTCCATTCCATAACTTCAGTAGCTCATCTATAAGAGCTTCGATGTATACATTCATATCTTTGACTTGGAACTTACTTGATTGATTTGAAGAACATATAAAATATATCATTATGAGAACCATTAAGATATATAAACCATGCACCAAAGTAAAATAGTATATATATATATATATGAAATTAAGAAACATAATACGACAACTGAGATGCCACAACTATATTACAAATAAAACAGTTTTCGACAAAAAAACCTGGAATAATCATTAACGGCATTATGTGCTCCCTCTTTATTGACAACCATGGAGGAATGTTATTGTTGATAACAAAAATAGGCCACACCATGTAAATGGATTTCATCTGTGCAAATGGATTAACACCATCTGCTGCCAAATAAATCCTAAGATTACGTGGTTCTTCTTTAAAGTGAGGCCACTTTTCCTCCATATCTCTAAAAGAAGAACCATCTGCAGGAATTCAGATAACATCATCTTGACTTCTGTTCTTGGCATGGTAATCCATAAATTGCGCTAAGTTTTTGCACTTGAACAGTCGTTGCAAACGTGGAATGATGGGAATATAACGAAGAACATTATGAGGAACCTTTTTTGTTACTTTATCTGTACGATATCTACTTACATGACATTCCAAACATTCTGTTGCAAATTCATGCTGATTATAATATATAACATGGTCATCGGGGCATGCATGAATTGCTTCACAATTCATTCCAATCTCTTTCATGATGGAAGATAAATATCGATATGTGACAGGTAAAATATTTGATGGTGGTAACAAAAATTCAGTAATCAAGCTACAAAAAAATTTAAAAAAGTGTTAATGTAATAAATAAATAATATTAACAAAACACGCTTCATCCGTACGATGAAAAATAATGAGTTAACAATAAAATTATTACAGGAATACAGATAAACTTTATTACGATCCTATATATGTGATGGATTACTTTACATACCATAGCATCCATGTGACTGCAATGTTTGAAAGACCATTCATAACCTTCAAGTTCATTATCAACAATACAGTAGAGAGAATATTTGTTTTGGAGCCTTCATAAAGGGTTTCATATGCCTTATCGAGAAGAGGTATATCGTGAACATCATCAAAGTCATAATCATTTTCATTATCAACGTCATCGTCATCATCCATTCTAACATTAAATGAATCATGGATCAATGTGTTTGTACCATCATCTTCAATTACATTATCGGTATGATCATCTTGTTCAATATGATCATTCACTTGTTCTCCATTAAACATACATGCTCCATTATCCTGATCCTGAACTTGTTCTGAAAGCACTTCCTCTGGATGATATGCTGTAGGGTGTCCTTCCTTTAATATAAATACATGGAAACATCAATATATATACATTAATATATGAAAAATAAAAATAATACATACAATTACCAAAAAAAAAGAATATAATAAACTTTATAATGCTAAAACTACAAATGGACTATATTCGTTCCCCCCCTCAGCGTGTCCATGTTCCCTACAATGTTTTGTGGCTGTTGAGATCAATATTCTTCTCCTCTTAAATCCCCTGCATTGAGTACACAGATAATAACATTTGCCATCACCCCTTCGTTTCGCTAGATCCCATAGTCTAGCAAGCAATTGTCGGTTGTCTCCGTTTGGATCCGGAATATTTCTATTTGACATTTTGTCACAAACTTCGTTAATGAATATAACCGGTTGTCTTAAAAAATCAAGTTCCACACATCAACATTTTGTCAAACGGAGAGAAGTCGAAGAATAAAAAATTCCCGGCAAACTGTCTATCGATGAAAAAAAAATTCCCACAAACGCCCGTTGAAGAATAAAACAATTCCTGAAAACGTCCGTCGAGGAACAAATAATTTTCACAAATCATCCGTCGAGGAACAAATAATTTCACAAATTGTCTGTCGCTTCTACAACAAACATGTCGAAATGTTTAAAACAATTTATATTTATAATGGCCATGCATCGGATATTCGACACCTTGAACATAGTTACCATTGAAAATATGGGACCATAAATTTAAAATCATGTAAACCTTACATTTTTTTTTAAACCTACACATCTCGTCGAATATCCGACGCTAAGGGGTCAAATATCCGACACTATTGGGTCCACATACCGTCGGAGATCCGACACTTAAGGGTCGGATATGTGACGCTCTGGGGGTCAGATATGCGACGCGTGATGTGTCAGATATTTGACGATGCTATAAAACATTTTTTATCACCATTCTTTTCAGTGATTGTTGTTTGACACATCCATATGAAATGTCGGATGACGTCGAATTCTAACGTCAGATTTCGAGTTCAAATCCTGTTGTGAATTTACCTACTGTACTAGAGTACTACCTCTTTGGAGGTGTGGAAAATACACCAAGGAAATCTCTTTTTATTCACTAAAAAAATATTTAAAACCCTAATTCATTCATTCAAATACATAATCAACCAGAATTTGTTTATCTTTGAACATTAAGAGATTTAACTATCTAACAAAAGAATCAATCATATAAATGCATCAACTCCTAAATTTTTACATTTCAGTTCCTATGCTTGCATAGAGAAAATAAAATAACATTTAGAATCTAGTAATATAGCAGAGGAGACAACAGCCTAAGGAGCCTGTTCCACCCAACCAAATTCCTGAAGATAGCTTAGCAGCTAGGCTTAGGACCCCCGAGCTTGTCTACTGGTCTACCTGGTTGAAATCACTGAGTGAGAGAATGGGTTATGAAAACCCCTGTAACTCCACAGAGTAATCAGCAGTAATACTACTACCTGTAGCAGTAAGAACTCAACCAAAACAGTTGCACTAGTTTAGTAAATCAGCCTTTTCACACTCAAACCTTCTACTTTTTCCCCTCCATCGAATATCTTATGCACAAATTTCACTTAGAAATTTCACAAGTAAACATTTAACAGCCTCGGCTGAAATTGATCAGTATTTTATCAAATTGCCTAGGTCTTTTGGGTCATTTTTTCACTTAATGAGCCACCTGCTCTTGTTCCACTTTCTTGGGGAACATGACCACAAAAATAGGGAAGTTGCCTCTTGCAACAGCTAGAAGTAGTTTGAAGATGCTTCCAAGTGTCAATATTCTCTCAACCCAGCCTATTCCACTGAGTGGCCAGTAGACACTCATTTAACAGCCTCCTTAAGTTGTTGTCCCGTCTTTTATTTATTAATTAATAAAATATTTAGCAATTAAATACAATCATCCTTGACCCCACTTGGTCAATAATTACAAACTTTACAATAAAATTAAAACATAATGTCTTCTCAAACATAAAATGTATTTTCAATTTGGGGTATGTGACACACAAGGAAGATTAAGGGTGGAACTATTAAAACTAGTTACCAGGATTGTGCAACTAGTCAAGATTCAACGCTTTCCAAAGGAAATAAGAGAGGCACTGGGATTCATTTTTAAACAAGGAATGTCATAATTCTTATGTTAAATAATTTTCAGAAAAAAAAAATTAAAACAAATGGACTTGTTTAGGTACATAAAATGCTTCGAATTGGAAAACTAGTCATTTTAGCCATGAATTCTAAGTAGGGTGTAAAACATTGATACAAAACCCAATCAAAACATATCAGAATGTTATGAAACTTCTAGATACTGTAAATAATACTATATCAGAGCCATTAGGGTTGAAATAATTCTTATAATATTTACAAAAGTCACCTCTCATAATACAACTCCAAAATTATGACTCCGATGCTAGGAAACCCAGGAATTTCGATCTTTGAATCTCACAAAATTTAGGAATGAAATGAATCTGGTATAAATATGATATTTAAAAGTACATTAGACATTATTATACATATCATATCATAGATATGTCAAAATATCCATTATATAGCTCCAAAATTGCTAGAAGTCCATACAACAAAGAGAAGGAGAAAAGAGAAAGGAGGGAGGATTTGATCTCTGAACTTGGTGATGATGATTCTGAACTTTCTATTTGAACTCATAAGCTTCAGTATTCTATTATTATAGCAGAAATAGGCCATATACCTCTCAAATCATCATGGTAAAATCTATCTTCTTCTACACGAAAACTAGCTCTAGAAATCCATAGGAAGCTTGGAGATTCGATCTCTAGAATGGATGATGATTTTTCTGATCTTAAAATTCGACTTGATTAGCTATAATACATGCAAATAAAATCAATGAAAATGGTTCAATTTCATTATCCTCTCACAGAAAGGTGGGGCACATCTCCCAATTCTCATATGCACAAATGCATTCATAAAATTTCTCAAACTAGTAAAAGATGTGAAAGGGAGTTGGAATATTTCTTTTATAGAATTAATGATGACCCGTTGAGAAATTTACTTGGCTCGGTGAACTGTGAGAATAGGTAACCCATGAGTGGACATACTTTCCTTTCTTTTCTTTGCTTTGGCTTTCCTTCTTTTTCCTTCTTTTTCCTTCTTTTCTGACTTTCCTTCTTTTCTGAATTTTCCTACTTTTCATACTTTCCTGCTTTTCTTTTTTTATCCTGCTTTCTGGATTTATGCTACTTTTCTTGAAATATTCCTCTTTTATAATTTTTGGCATCATTTTTGGACTCTAGTGCTTACTTGACTTCTACTCCAGGTAATTCCTCCAACCTCGTCCACTAATTCGAATTAGTGGGCCAATTTCTCCATTTATTCAGCATAACAAATAAAAATATTAATTGCACCAATAATATTAAATGCTCCATAATTGTTTATTCCAAGTGGGTAGCAACTATGGATAAATTTAGATGCACACTCCTAATTAATTAATTGCCTCATCTTAACCCCTCGTTTATTATTTAATTCAATCTGTCACTAGGATCCATGGGGTTCGATCTGCTTCATGGTGTTGTCAAAATGGAAACATGACATGGCATGTTCATGAGACATTCGCTCCATCCATACTGCACAATTGGCCATCTTTAGCGCCATCCATCATCTCGCAAGGGGGACCCATCAGTGTTCTATATTTAATCCTCTCATCGATGTTCACAACATAACCTATTTCCATATATCTAACACTTTTGCCTTGCTTGATTGACTATAATGGAGTTTCTATTAAAAAAACATTGACTCCCAAAAGAATGAAAATATTTATGAGCACGCTTTCCTCCTTTCATGCTCATTAAAGTATTTTAAAGGGCATCTATGTGGCCTTGTTTATTTCCTTTTTTGGACCGCATCGACTATGATAAGAAAAGGATCCCCCTGGCACCTTCCAGCTAGGAATGTTTCCCTTTGTATCCTTTTATGCTTTCTCAGACATTGGGACCATACTTTACGAAAAATATCATTATGGGTCGTCTTTAATCTCTTTTCCATCCCTCTCATTAAGAAAATATTTCCGAGAAAAAACAGTTTTTTTCATGCTCGTAAAAGTATTTCAACAATTGTCCAGTCAGTATAGGTTTAACCTTTTCCAACATGGTTAGACTACCAACGGTAAAGAAGTATTCCTTCCCCAAAGGTTGGGAGAGCTCTCCTTTGTATAATTTAATCCTTTTTCGAGATTACGAGACTATTAATGAAAAAGAGACCACATTGGAGTCTTCTTCCTGTTTTCAGACTCTCTAAAAATGAAAACACCATCCAACATTTACTTTCTCGGGCTCTCTAAAACTCCACGAGATCATGTCATGTTGAGCTTACTTCTATCCCTTCTTCGTGCTCCTTAAAATATGAATAGGGACCAAATGATGTCTTTAGGTGCCACCCCATATGATATCATAGTATGGAATCTTTACCCCATTGGGTCTCCTTTCTTCAGATTATTCTGCAATGAGTCGTCCTTGGATCCCCTAGATACCACTAGTTAAGTTACCTCCCTCAGTATTTCCCATTTGCAGTTATCTTCCTGGTATTACAGCTATGATACCTTTCCCTTGAGTCGATTTCATTTGTTTCCAGTTCATCCCTACAATCATACTCTAAATAAAGGAATTTTGAGTCCCCCGTACTCCCCCTTCCCATGTTCCCCAATTCAGTGTGTCAGCCCCCAGATTGTTCCACATTTTTTGTTATCCCCCTCGTAGTTCTATTCAAGGACACATCATTTCCTTGATTAGTTGCAGGTATCCCTCTGTCGAATTCAACACATCTATTCCAGAGTATAGAACCAAAGGTCCCTGTATCCTGGTTTCATCTACCTCATTGATGAGTTCCTTGGGCCACTTGAGAGGAGTCATTAGTGCCTCTTGGGATGGTTGTGTCTTACGTGCTCGACTTCAGCTACATCATCGCACCGTTCTGATTCATATAGAGTATTTTTCCATTCATTATTTGTTCAAAGACCCCCATTGTCGCCTGACTCTAGCACATTGTGAGTCTACTAAGGGACCCACACAGTTTCTTGTCCCTTGTGATTTTTGGGATGCGTTGGCAACAGTATTCGGAAGCCCCAGTGTTTTGCTTCCATGTATCTCCAGTACTTGATGTTCCACATTGTACCATAGCGATTCTGACTCTCATTCATTGATTCCATCTATATGTACCCCTCTAGATTCAGTAGAGCACCGGTTGTGGATATTGCATTCCATGAGAATGCCATTGTTCCTATCTATCAGTTCTTCAAATCAGCATTGTATTCAGCCTCCCATTGAGGCCAACGTTATGTATTAGCATTTGTATATGTATTGATCAGCTCCCATGTTTTGATCCTTGATCCCATTATTTATTCTTTTGACATTGTTACAAGCATGGGTATGCCCACCTCATCCATATACATCTCCACATTATATGTATCTCATCCATTTTCGAGAACCCATAATAAAAAACCAAAATCCGTCCTATTTTGAACAAGGAAACTCCACTTCTCTGTGGGTCTCTCCAGACTCTCCACAGTTGTCACCATTATTACCATGATCGTATGATGTCCATCGGCCATATGATGAGCTCCTGCCCTCTCACATTAGGGGGCAATATGTTAACACTAAAAAGTGTTCACCTAGCTCTACATGGTCTAAACCATATACATACATCATATTCCTACCATATTTCACTTATTTTTTACCTTCACAATTGTATTTCCACCAAAAATGGTTCAAAACATCATTAGTTACTATGGTTTACCCTCACTCTTTCCCAAAAAGGGTCAAAAACCCTAAAAAGGGTTCAAAAAACCCTAAAAAGGAGAAAGGTCTAGAAAACCACAGGAAAATACCATGGGTCACCACCTTGGGTCAAGAAACCCTAGGACCATACTATAAATACATTGTGAAGGGCTCTCCCAAAACACCTTTTTCTCATTTTCTATTTTTGGGTACGCTAGGACACTTTTGTTCTTAGGTATTCAAATACTCCCTTGCCACCATTCCCACGATGCACATTGAGACATTCCCTATACCCATATTCGATCCATTCCCTGTTTGACAACTGTCCATGGAGACAACTGGAGAACCAACCCGTGGAGTAGCAGAACCACTTCCGAGGACGGCTACGGTGGCCCATTCTACAGGAAAAGAGGTGTGTTTTTATTTATTTGCATTAGTTTATTTTGTCCAATATATGTTGAAACATGTTAAAAAATATTTACTTTATGTTATTAGTTTATCTTGTTGTTTTACTTTCCATTGACATCTTCCTTACGATCACAGTGATCTAAGGTTAGTGCTTTTGCAAGTAGCCGGAGAGAAATCCACACTACAAAATGGCATGTGTTTACAGTGTAGGAGTCCAAATAAAATTAAGACTCTATTTAGGGATTACCCTTTTGATAAGTCATGTTAAAATTGTTTCTATGTCAAATTCAATTTACCTCCTTAGAGGTTCATTGATTGGAGAGTCGCTCTTCTTAGAAATTACACCTCCTTAAAGGTGCATTGACTAGATAGTCGCTCTTCTTAGAAATTACAGAACATTAGTTTTGATAAATTACATTGGTCAATGCTATTGTGTCACGATTGTGACTTAATATTCTTCGTTGTGTGTTCATCATAAATATGTCTTAAATGGTGTGCTTGGGTTTGTTGATTCATTTAACAATATTTTTTTAATGAGTTGTCTGGAAAATGGCTATTTGCTACAAAAATATGCAAATGAATTCTCTATCAAGGCCTAGTGTAACCTAGTTATTGGTTGGTGGCAATGAACTAAATGGGTTCCCCTTTCTAAGACTACAACAGTGGTCTTTGGCCAAATCTATGGAATTATGATTTCCATTCTAATCTATATAAATGGTTGGTGTTCATGGATCAACTACCCTTGTTTCCTCTTATCTAACACATTTTCTAATTTCTTCAAGAAACTTAAATAATTTATGTCTTTGGTTATTTTCATTCTATTGGTAGTGAAATCGTTTCATCCCTTCTATGTTATTTCTAGCAATGTTTTACTTACTCTTCCCTTGTTTCAACCCTGCTAATTCTATCAAAATGTTGTATTATGTGATAAAGATTCCATAACTCTTTGCCAATACCTCTGATTCAGTTACTATAGTTATCCATTGTGGTTATCAAAAACCAAGGTGTCCTTGACCTAGTGGATCTCGGGTAGTGAATTTGACCACTTTATCTTCATGTATTTCTAAAAACTGAAAATTTTTATATTAACTAGAGCTACGAGGTGGCAATGTCCTCAATATTGCATCTGCATTGGCTTCTTGTTTATTAAAATTGCAATTGGCTATTTTGCTCTTTCCTAGGAAAGCAATGGACAAGTTAGCAACAATAAATGTGATGACAATGATTAGTGTTGTTGGTATACTATAAATAGTTGCAAAGCACTAATGAATAGAGGTAAGACCAAGAAATGCAACAAACTATTTAACAGCCTCCATAAGAATATCTATAAGAAAAATAAGGCATGCCAAAGCAAGTTACAAAATTGTAAACAATTATTTGTTGAGAGCATCAAAGAGAGATAGTCCGTCTTGTAAAATATAGAGAGTGTAAAATCCTTTCAAAAGTGGATATATCTATCAAAAGCATAGATGATGTATGAGCATAGACTATGTACTATTGAATAGAGCTAAGATTGGAAAATACAATATATACAACAAACTATTTAACACAGTCTCTTTAAAAATATCCATAACAAAAAGAAGGAATGCTAGATCAAGTTACAAAAATGTATGAGAGGTTAGCAAGAATGCATTAATAATTCAAGATAAAATTCCTTTCAGGTAAAGACGCCACCCCCCCCCAAAAAAAATGTCTTGAGAATTGGATTTTTGGGGGCAGTCTTTAAACAACCGCCCCAAAAATTCCAATTCTCTTGACTTTTTTTTGTAGGGGGGAGGGGGGGCTAAAACCCACCATTAAAAGGAATTTTAGGGGGGGGGGGTCTTTCAAACCACCCCCCCCCCCCCAAAAAAAAAAATAAATAAATAAATAAATAAAAATCATGACAATGGGAATTTTGGGGGAGGGTTTAAAAATCTCCTTGAAAAGGACTTTTAGGGGGGGCCTTTCAACCCCCTTAAAAAAATGCCATGAAAATTGGACTTTTGAGAGTGGATTTATAACCACCGCCCCCAAAAGTCCAAATTATCATGACTTTGAAGCGTTTTTTTTAAATCGCCTTGAAAAGGACCTTTAGGGCAGTCTTTCAACGCCCGCTCATAGTGAACTCTTCCTTATGATCACAATGATCTAAGGTTGGTGCTTTTGCATGTAGCTGGGGAGAAATCCCCACTACAAAATGGCATGTGTCTATAGTGTAGGAGGCAAAATAAAATTAACCATCTATTTAGGGATTACCCTTTTGATAAGTCATGTTAAAATTGTGTCTATGTCAAATTCAATTTACCTTCTTAGAGGTTCATTGATTGGAGAGTTTCTCTTCTTAGAAATTACACCTCCTTAAAGGTTCATTGACTAGAGAGTCTCTCTTCTTATAAATTAGAGAACATTAGTTTTGATAAATTACATTTCTCAATGGTAATGTGTCATGACTGTGACTTAATATGCTTCGTGGTGTGTTCATCATAAATATGGTCTTAAATGGTGTGCTTGGGTTTGTCGATTCATTTAACAATATTTTTTTTAATGAGTTGTCTGGAAAATGTCTATTTGCTACAAAAATATGAAAATGAATTCTCTATCAAGGCTTAGTGTAACCTAGTTATTGGTTGGTGGTAGTGAACTAAACGGGTTCCCCTTTCTAAGACTACAAGAGTGGTCCATTGATGTATTTGTTACTTCGGAACATATTCACTTGTATATTTTATATTGGATTTCATTGTACCCTGACGGAGATGTTTGTTCCTCTAATCAAGAGAGTCATTAATATAATAAATTCATGTAAATTCATTGAGGTTAAACCTCCATTGTAAGTCGGGGAAATAGTCCCCACAGTTGAGGGGTATTAGGGTTATTAGACTCTCCAAGAGAAGCCGGCCCTCTAGAGTAAATGTCAAGTGGAAAACAAGTATAAATAGAGAGTGAGACTCTCTATTTGAAACACACACCCACTCAACTATAGTGCATGAGTGAGAGGAGCTCGTACAAGTGAGAGAGAGAACAGTTGTCGGAGATGTTTGTTCCTCTAATCAAGAGAGTCATTAATATAATAAATTCATGTAAATTCATTGAGGTTAAACCTCCATTGTAAGTTAGGGAAATAGTCCCCACAGTTGAGGGGTATTAGGGTTATTAGACTCTCCAAGAGAAGCCGGCCCTCTAGAGTAAATGTCAAGTGGAAAACAAGTATAAATAGAGAGTGAGACTCTCTATTTGAAACACACACCCACTCAACTGTAGTGCATGAGTGAGAGGATCTTGCACAAGTGAGAGAGAGAACAGTTGTTGGAGATCATCTTTGAGTTTTTGGGTTTTACGTTTGCTATTGGTGCTCATTCTATCTTTGAGGAAGTTGCGGAGTTTTCTCCTTTATGGTTTCCCCAAGAAAAACTCTTTGTGTCTCTTGTCTCTTGTGATTATTGCTATGCATGTTATTCTATCAGTTAAAATCCTAGATCATATTGATTAAATGATTAAAATATAACATGGTATCAGAGCTAACCTGAGAAGAATACATTGTGCAGCTACAGAAGCTACGGATTCTTATTTTTTGGTCTCTCTCCATAGATCATCAACAAAAGGAGGCTAGGTTGACTCTCCATTGAAGGGCGCATATTTCTGTCGAAGTAGAATCTAATTCTGAGAATTTTCAGTTTTTGACCTACCACTACAGCAGGAAATTAGGGATTTACACAGAAGTGGAATTTTTGAGTGAGCCCAGCATAAGATTTCTCTCCTCCTCAAAATCAAATTTTAGAGACCAAGATCGAATTTTTTGGTTAGGTAGAACTCCAGGAAAGTCAAACCCTATTTTTCCCCTGAACTAGAAAACCAACACTGCAGTAGATCAACTCCAGATCTAGTTCCGACATCTCAATTTGGTAAGATCTAAATATTTTGTATTTCCATTTGAGGTTCTCATTTAAGATGTCTCATCACACCAAGCTTGATGAAAATATTGAAGGAGATGAAAACTTTCGAGCATGGAAGTATAGGATCTCACTAGTTCTTGAAGAAAATGAATTGTACACCTACATAAGTGGAGAAGTTCCATTTCCATAGGGATATGAGGCTAAAGCCTTACACAAGAAGAAATTGGTCAAGGCCAAGAGGATTATTGTTGATTCTATCAAGGATCACCTTATACCATAGGTGTCTTCCCTAAATACACCTAAAGAGATGTTTGATTCCTTGACCAAGATATTTGAAGGGAAGAACATAAATCAAAAAATGACTTTGAGAACCCAGTTGAAGAATGTAAAGATCCAAAATGCAGAGACCATATAGTCATAATTTACAAGGGTCTCCCAAATAAAAGAACAATTTGAAGGAGTAGAAGAAGAAGTAGAGAATGGAGAAATTGTGATGACCACCTTGAATGGTCTCCCTAGGTCATGGGACTCCTTAATTCAATGGATTTGTGTTACAAGAAAGTTAATCATTTTCAGTAGGTTGTGGGAGAAATTCTCATAAGAGGAAGCTCGAATAGTAGCTCAAGAGGAAAAGTTGGGAAGTGAAGATCAAGCTCTCACAACACACACCAAGAAATTCAAAAAGGACCACCATCATCCCAAAGGTAATCATTCTCACCAGAAAGATATCCCTAGAACATCTAGTAAAGATCTATCTAAACTCAGATGCTATACCTGTGATGAGAAATTACACTTTGCCAAAGATTACCCCAGAAATAGAGGTAGCTCCCACAAGAAGAAGGACATCAAAAGAAAACATCATGCTCACACTGCAGAGGATGATGAACCTCCCAAGAAGAGAGTCAAAGAAGAAAGTGAATATTCTTCAAGTGATCAAGAGTATGTTTTGATTTCTTCCCTCACGGGGACTGTTACACATGGAAGCAATGATTGGCTCATAGATAGTGGGGCTTCCAAACATATGACGAGATTGAAGGAATAATTTGTGAAAATATCTGAACATGAGTCACCCCACAAAGTAAAACTTGGGGATGAATACCAGTATCCCATAAAAGGTAGTGGTGAATCCTCCTATAAGCTAGACTCTGGAAAATCTATGAAGACAAGGGATTTCTTGTTTGTACCAGGACTAAAGAATAATATTCTCTCCATATATGCATTGGATGCAAAAGGTATGAGGGTTTCATTTGTAGATGGTCAATTCCTTATGTGGCCAAAGGGGAAGACTATATATGATTCAGTAGTGATTGGAGAGAAAGAGGGAGTCTTATACAAACTAAAGGGCCAACCAGAACAAGCCTTGGTCCATGAATCAATAGATCCAAGTGAACTTTGCCATAGAAGGCTTGCACATGTGCACTATAGGGCACAACCACTTGCAAGCAAAGATGTTGAAGGTCTTCCAGAAATCCAGGCAAAGCATAAAGGAATTTTCAAAGGATGTTCAAAGGGAAAGAACACAAAGAATACATTTCCAAGTAGTGAGAACAAGGAAAAATAAATCTTGGAAATCATCCACTGCGATGTATGTAGTCCGATGGCATCCAGTTCACTGAGTGGGTATGTATATTGTGTTTCTTTCATTGATGATTTTTATAGGAATACATGGATATACTTCTTGAAAAGAAAGGATGAAGTATTCAATAAATTCAATGAATTCAAAGCCTTGATTGAGAACCACACAGAGAAGAACATCAAGACCTTTCGATCAGACAATGGCGAAGAATTCACATCAGATGAATTCAAATAATTATGTAGAGAGTCAGGGATTAAGAGGGAGTTGACCACTCCATATAATCCATAACAGAATGGGGTTGTATAAAGGAAGAATAGAATGATTATGGAAGAAGCAAGGGCAATGCTTCATGATCAAGATCTTCCTATGCATCTATGGGCAGAAGCTGCTATGATAGCTTTGTATGTATAGAACCGTACTCTGCATAGAGTACTTGAGAACAACACACCAGAAGAAGTCTTCTTTGGTAAGAAACCAGAAGTCAGGCATCTCCAAATATTTGGTTTTCCAGTGTACATGCACATTCCGAAAGAAAAGAGGACGAAGTTAGATCCTTCAACGAAGAAGGGTATATTTGTGGGATATAGTGAAAGCTCAAAAGCTTACAGAATATATTTCCCGGGATTCAAGAAGATCGACATCAGCAAGGATGTGACTTTTGATGAAGACTCAGCTTACAACAAATCCAGAAAGAGACCTGTTGAAGACATTGAAGAAACATAAATACTAAGGATCCGAGATACAACTATGAATAATGCAACTCTAGAAGAAGATAGAGAAATGAAAGAACCTCATGAACCTGTAGATCCACCCCATGAGAAGAATCTTTACAAGAAGAAACCTGCATGGGTACGAGAGGATATCCAAATGCAAAGAGATATGGGGCTTCAGAATAAATGCACAAAGAAAGGAAGAGAACTAGGTCCTACTCCAGTTATGTATCCTACTATGTGACATCATTGATAAAGAACCTTCCAACTATGAAGAAGTAGAGGAAAAGAAAGAATGGAAGAATGCTATGATCAAGGAATACTAGTCGATCATGAAGAACGATGTCTGGGATGTGGTCCCAAGACCAAAAGGGAATCCTGTTGTAACTTCCAAATGGATCTACAATATCAAGCATGTTGCAGATGGTAGCATAGAGAAATATAAAGAAATATTTGTGGCACGTGGCTTCTCCCGGTAAGAAGGGATAGATTATGAGGATACTTTTGCACCTGTAGCCAAATACACTTCCATCAGATCAATACTTTTTTTGGCTGTAGTAATGAAATGGAAGATACACCAGATGGATGTCAAGACAATGTCCATGAATGGTGTAGTAGAAGAGGAAGTGTATGTGGAGAAGCCACTCAGTTTTCTGACACATGATAGGGAGACTCATGTGTGAAAATTGGAGAAAGCCCTGAATGGTTTGAAATAGGAACCCAGGACATGGTACGGCATAATTGATAGCTTGCTGACTGGATTGGGATTTACCAAGAGTAAAGCAGATTCCAACCTTTACTATAAGGTTGAGGAAGGGAACACAGTTATACTCCTACTGTATGTGGATGACTTGTTTGTGACAAGTGAGGATCGGTTGATTGCTGACATGAAGAGGAAGCTTGTTGCCAAGTTTGAGATGAAAGACTTGGGTATGATGCACTACTTTCGAGGCATGGAGGTGTGGCAGAATGGAGATTGAATCTCCCTGGGACAAGGGAAGTATGTAGTAGAGATCCTAAAGAGGTTCAGGATGATGGACTGCAAGGCCATGACCACACCTATGGCATCGAACCTGAAGCTATTGAGTGATGCTTCATCAGATTCGGTTGATGGTACGATGTATAATTAGATGATTTGGCCATTGATGTACCTAACGAACACGAGACCAGATATTTTCTTTGTTGTGAACACATTGAGCTAGTTCCAAATGGATCCAAGACATGTTCACTTGATTGCTGCAAAGCATATTTTAAGGTACCTGAAGGGTACATTTGACTATGGGCTCAAATATGAAGCGAATAAGAAGATTAACCTGGAGGGTTATGTGGATTCGAATTGGGTAGGTAGTTCCATTGATAGGAAGAGCACTTCAGGGTGCTACTTTAGTATGGGATCATGTGTGATCTCTTGGTTTAGCAGGAAGCAGTCCTTGGCAATGAGTACAGCCGAAGCATAGTATGTCACAGCTTGTTCGGCTAGTTGTGAGGCAATGTCGATAAGGAAGATACTATCTAATTTGTTTGATCTCCAGTTGGATGCTACTTGTATATATTGCGACAACCATAGTTGTGTAAAGTTGTCGAAGAACCCAGTGGTCCATGACAAGTCAAAGCACATCGAGATCAAATATCACTATATCAAGGATATGGTGTTGAGATGAGCAGTGAAGCTCCACTATGTTGCGATGGAAGAGCAGATAGCTGATGTGTTGACCAAGCCATTAGCCAGAGTGAAGTTTGAGTACTTCAGAGAGAAGCTTGGTGTTCATCAGATCGAGGTTCCTTCTAAGGGGAAGTGATGAGTCTGGAAGCCTTTCTGACATGGTGGCAGGATTGGTTCCTCCCATGGTCAGATGTAAGTGTTGTGCCTTTCTGACATGGTGGAAATATTGGTTTCTCCCATGGTCAGATGTAAGTGTTGTGCCTTTCTGACATGGTGGTAGGATTGGTTCCTACCATGGTCGTATGTAAGTGATGTGCCTTTCTGACATGGTGGCAGGATTGATTCCTCCCATGGTCACATGTAAGTGTTGTGACTTTCTGACATGGTGGTAGGATTGATTCCTCCCATGGTCAAATGTAATTGTTGTGCCTTTATGACATGGTGGCAGTATTGGTTCCTCCCACAATCAAATGTAAGTGTTGTGCCTTTCTAACATGGTGGCAGGATTGGTTCCTCCCATGGTCAGATGTAAGTGTTGTGCCTTCCTCACATGGTGGCAGGATTGGTTCCTCCCATGGTCAGATGTAATTGTTGTTCCTTTCTGACATGGTGGCAGGATTGGTTCCTCCCATGGTCATATATAAGTGCTGAAGATGTGAAGACCTACGTGGAGGCTAGGCCTACATCCAGCAAGGCTAGCTCTGTAGAAATTCCTATTATGAGTATAATTGGGAGATAACACCATTTGCTCAAGATAGCAGAAGCAATGATGATGATGATCCAGTAATTAAGACTTGTGTTGATGAATTGTTTTAAGAGAATACCTTCCTAGTTAAGAGGGACTGTTGATGTATTTGTAACTTCGGAATGTATTCACTTGTATATTTTATATTGTATTTCATTGTACCCCGACGGAGATGTTTGTTCCTTCGATAAGGAGAGTTATTAATATAATAAATTCATGTAAAGTAATTGATTTTAAACCTTTGTTGTAAGTTGGGGAAATAGTCCCCACGGCTGAGGGGTATTAGGGTTATTAGACTCTCCTAGAGAAGTCGTCCTTGTAGAGTAAATGTCAAGTGGAAAGAAAGTATAAATAGAGAGTGAGACTCTCTATTTGAAACACACACACACTCAACTATAACACATGAGTGAAAGAAGAGGAGCTCGCATAAGTGAGAGAGAGAGAACAACTATCGGAGATCATGTTTATGTTTTTGGGTTTTACTTTTGTTATTGGTGCTCATTCTATCTCTGAGGAATTTGTGGGGTTTTCTCCTTTAGGGTTTCCCCATGGAAAACTATTTGTGTCTCTTGTCTCTTGTGATTATTGTTGTGCATGTTATTCTCTCAAATAAGATCCTAGATCATATTAATTAAATGATAAAACTCTAACACGGTCCTTGGCCAAATCTATGGAATTATGATTTCCATTCTAATCTATTTAAATGGTTGGTCTTCATGGATCAACTATCCCTATTTCCTCTTATATAACACATTTTCTACTTTCTTCAAGAAACTTAAAGCATTTATGTCTTTGGTTATTTTTAGTTTATTGGTAGTGAAATCGTTTCATCCCTTCTATGTTATTTCTAGCAATGTTTTAGTTACTCTTCCCTTGTTTCAACCTTTCTAATTATATTAAAATGTTGTATTATGTGATAAAGCTTCCATATCTCTTTGTCAATACCTCTAATTCAGTTACTATAGTTATCCATTATGGTTATCAAATACCGAGGTGTCCTTAACCTAGTCAATCTCGGGAAATGAATTTGACCACTTAATCTTCATGTATTTCTAAAAACTAAAAAATGTTATATTAACAAGAGCTGCGAGGTGGCAATGTCCCCAATATTGCATCTGCGTTGGCTTCTTGTTTATTAAAATTTCAATTGGCTATATGTCCCTATGCTAGGAAAGCAATGGACAAGTTAGCAACAATAAATGTGATGACAATTATTAGTGTTTATGGTATACTATAAACAAGTGCAAAGCACTATTAAATATAGGTAAGAGTAGGAAATGCAACAAACTATTTAACAGCCTCCATAAGCATATATATAAGAAAAATAAGGCATGCCAAAGCAAGTTACAAAATTGTAAACAATTAGTAGTTGAGAGGATTAGAGAGAGATAGTACATCTTGTAAAATATAGAGAGTGTAAAATCATTTCAAAAGTGGATATATCTATCAAAAGCATAGACTATGTACTGTTGAATAGAGCTAACATTAGAAAATGCAATATATGCAACAACCTATTTAACACAGACTCTTTAACCATATCCATAACAAAAAGAAGGAATGCTAAAGCAATTTGCAAAATTGTATGAGAGGATAGCAAGATTGCATTAATGAATCAAGATAAAAGTCCTTTCAGGTAAAGATGCCCCCCCCCAAAAAAAAATGTATTAAGAATTAGATTTTTGGGGGTGGTCTTTAAACAA
>LPNX010668860.1:565612-597671 GCA_001517045.1 Pseudotsuga menziesii | reverse complement strand
CAATAAAAAAGGCGTGACAATTGGACATTTGAGGGAGGATTTATAACCACCGCCCCTAAAAGTCTAAATTCTCATGACTTTTAAGGGGGTTTTTTTTAACCGCCTTGAAAAGGACGGGTCTTTCAAACCCCCCTGAAAAAACTAATGACAATTGGACTTTTGATAGTGGATTTATAAAAACCACCATAAAAGTCCAAATTCTCATGACTTTTGGGGGTGACATTAAAATAACCGCCCCCAAAATTCCAATTATCATGTCTTTTGGGGGCAACTTTAAAACAACCTCCCCCAAAATTCTAATTTAAAAATTGCCTTGAAAAATACCTTTAGGGGGGTGTTTTTCCAAAACCCCGTCCAAAAGTCACGAGAGTTGGAATTTTGGGGGAGCGGGGGGGGGGGTTTAAAAAAACCACCCCCAAAATTCCAATTCTCAAGACTTTTGAGGGGTTATTTTAAGACCCGCCCCCAAAGGCCTTTTTTTTTGGGGGGGGGGGGGGTTAGAAAAACCATCGCAAGCCAAAATCGCCCCTAAAAGGGTGATTTGTTGTAGTGCTTATGTATATTTCTAGAGTTTACAACATTAGTTAGATTAATAGAATATCATATTAGAGTTTTCCCTGCCTTCCTAGGATTCACTTCTAATCTTTTGGAAGCCACACTCCCATAGGCACCACCTCCACCACATAACACTAACTTGGATCTCTCATAACCTTCCTTATCTCGGCGACAACATCCCAACAACCAATCCATTACAACATGATTTTGACCACTTAGCTGGAGTACCATAAAAACCCTCAAGCTTATCATCTCCTTCACCATAAATTAAATTTTTAGCTACCTCTAACATGGTTTAAATTGTTTCATTTTCTAGTGGATAGGACCCCACATCTAAAGCCTTGGAATAGTAGGTCTTGAAAGCACTAGGAAATCCATTTGCAAAAGGATAACACAGTATTTTGTAACTCTTGAGAGGGTGTTCAAAGAAATCAACCATATCCTTCTCCATCGTCCTAAAATCTCAATTCCATAGTGATTATAAAAGGTTAACTGCAACATTATATGGTAAACATTAAATTAATTATTAATATATAATTTCTTCAGTTTCTTGCGTTGAATGAGTAAATCATGGGAATGAAAGGAAAATGAAACACAATATAAACACTTATATTTATTGTTCATTTAATATTAAAATATAATCATGTATAATTCTAAAAGGACACACTTTAGTGTGACTATCACTATTATGGTCCCAAAGGATATAACAATTTTGTTATTAGTGTTATGTTTTGAAGTTAACAATTGATATGTTAGTCATTTTTTAATGAGGTTAGTTGATGATTATCTTTGTTTTTACAAAAAACTATTATATTTATATTAGAAAAAGTCGTAATCAAACTGTATATCCATGCAATACCAAATTTATGAAGTTTTCCTAGGATCTTCAAGCAAGCCTAGGGGGTTTTACAAAAAAATACTATGACCTAGCATATTCAATGAGATATCTATATTTTTTGAAACTATTTCCTTACAAATTGATGTAGAAGTAAAATCACACAACAAAACATAACTAAACTTGGACATATAATTAAAATAACCAAGCCCTTAGAGGAAATTTATATCCACGCTTGCGAGGTATCCTTAGTAGCTTTTCTTGTGTCCTTTTCTATGATTGTCTAATCCAAAGAATGAGCTTATTTTGTAACCTCAACTTTGATCCCAACAAAAATGGTGGGATAGGACTCTCCATTGATCCTAGAAACTATAATAGGAGGAGACATAATGCGCTTAGGAGGGATACACATGATGTGTTCCATCACTCTATCCACCTAAGAACCTAGACAACATAACATTTCTTCCATCTAGAACTTACTACTTACGGTTGATATGAGAGAATAAACACCTTCATTTCCACTAGGATTTCGCAATTGTCACAAATCATACCAATCTTTTTCTCATATATTTTTTCAAAAAGTATTCTCGAAAAAACTTTATACCTCATATAGTTCTCTTACACAAATTTGTATTGCTCTTTTTATGAGTTCCAACTCACATAGCATGTAATGATTAATTTCATAAGGATAGTCAGTCATTGTTTCCACTGACCTAGAGAAATTCCAAGTTGTTATAGATAGAGGGATAAGTAAGCTTACAATAAATATATCATAATCTTTCCCTTTGTGACCTCAAACTTCCCCTCATTGCATAACTAAAGAATTGAAGTAACAACATCGAGAAACAAACCTAGGTTGAAAACCTACATGTAAGAGGAGAACTTAATTGTCATGCATATTATAATTTCATGTGTCTACAAGGAATTAAAACAGTGAGTATTGTGGGATTTAATCCCCCTACCATTCTAACTTGCATGCACACACACCTATTCGTAGGGAATATCCCATAGGTTAATTAATTAATGTCATGGGATGGGTCTGATTAATGTGTCCCCTTCACAAATGGATAAATAAGATTCATCCATGAAAACACCAACATTGGCATGGTGATCTACATTTTTGTTTTAAGACATTAACTTGGAAAACCAAAGATTGTTGAGATCTTTGGTTAATTTCAAGATATTTGAATGATGTGATCTAGTTCAATATTTCAAGGTTCCATCCACATAGACAAGGATATTTTGATTATAGGTGAGTTTCCCACTATCGTTGCGATAATCATACCCTTCTATTTGTGGATGCTCATACATTAAAATGCTTCCATGGCCTTCACTTCATTGTTAGTGGAAACTCCTAATACCTAAGTGAACGTTCCTTCCTTTTATGCCTCAAAGTCAAAAAAGATCCCATCTGCTGCTGTCACCATTTGAATTCTAGTTATATTTATGTTATCCATTTTGTAATTACCATCTATATCACATGTAAGGGATAAAGGTATCTTAGAATACACATAGATTATAAAAAGGCATTTGGCCTCATAAGAAATACCTCTTGGATTTTGTATTTAAAAGTAATCACTGGAGGATATTTTAAGCCAGTGCAATGTCCAGCCTACTTTAGATGGGGCTTGAGTTGGAATTCATACCTGATCAAGAGGTTATTTTTTCTATTAGTTGTAACTTGTAAGCATTATTTCAACTTTTTTAGCAATTAGTCTATAAACTCCATATTTTTAGGTGAACTTATCTTCATTGTGGGAATTCATGCAAATGAACATTTATGTTCTACTACATTTGTTTAATTATTTCTATTTTTATTTGGTAACATATCATGATGAAACCTACCTAACACTTCCCCGCATTCTCAGGTTAGTACCAAGGGTAAACCTTATATTCTCCAAGTTGGCACATGGATGGGTCAACCAACCCATGGATATATCATATATAACTCATAATAATTGACTCACTAAGATAAAACATGTTACAATGTGGGATTTGAACATAAGTGGGGACGATATCGACTTTTCCTCGCAACCTCTCTAACTGCATGTAATTGACTTATGATCTACAACATTTATTTATACTCTAATTGCAATTCCAACAAGACCTTGGCTCTTTCGTGTCCCTACTTTCTCCTTTTAAACATGCAAGGAATCTATATTAATTTTACCTAGATAAATAAACTAGAATAGGGTCTTATTATCGAGTGCACAACTTTCTACTCGTAATTCATAATTTAAATTTTCTTCTAGTTTCATAATCATCAACTATGTTCCCTCAAAGTGTTGACTAAAGTATAGATGTGAGGTCATTTTTTTCCTCAAAAATGACAAAATTTCTCTTTAGATTTATAATTTCTTTAATTAGTGCTTTATTTGATTATGTATATTTCTAGAGTTTACAACATTAGTTATATTAATAGAATATCATATTAGAGTTTTCCCTGCCTTCCTAGGATTCACTTCTGATCTTTTGGAAGCCACACTCCCATAGGCACCACCTCCACCACACAACACTGTCTTGGATCTCTAATAACCTTCCTTATCTCAACGACAACATACCAACAACCAATCCATTACAACATGATTTTGATCACTTACCTGGAGTACCATAAAAACCCTCAAGCATATCATCTCCTTCACCGTAAATTAAATTTTTAGCTACCTCTGACATGGTTTAAATTGTTTCATTTTCTAGTGGATAGGACCCCACATCTGGAGCCTTGGAATAGTAGGTCTTGAAAACAATAGGAAATCCAGTTGCAAAAGGATAAACACCATATTTTTTAACTCTTGAGAGGGTGTTCAAAGAAATCAACCAGATCCTTCTCCGTCATCCTAAAATTTCAATTCCATAGTGATTATCAAAGGTTAACTAGAACATTATATGGTAAACATTAAATTAATTATTAATATATAATTTCTTTAGTTTCTTGCGTTGAATGAGTAAATCGTGGGAATGAAAGGAAAATGAAACACAATATAAATGCTTAGATTTATTGTTCATTTAATATTAAAATATAATAGTGTATAATTCTAAAAGGACACACTTTAGTGTGACTATCACTATTATTGTCCCAAAGGATTTAACAATTCTGTTATTAGTGTTATGTTTTGAAGTTAACAATTGATATGTTAGTCATTTTTCAATGAGTTTAGTTGATGATTATCTTTTTTTTTTAACTATTATATTTATATTAGAAAAATTCATAGTCAAACTGTATAGCCATGCAATACCAAATTTATGAAGTTTCCCTGAGATCTTCAAGCAAGCCTAGGGGGTTTTACAAAAAAATACTATGACCTAGCATATTCAAAGAGATATCTATATTTTTGGAAAGTATTTCCTTACAAATTGATGCATAAGTAAAATCACACAACAAAACATAACTAAACTTGGACATATAATTAAAGTAACCAAGCCCTTAGAGGAAATTTATATCCACGCTTGCGACGTATCCTTAGTAGCTTTTCTTGTGCCCTTTTCTATGATTGTCTAATCCAAGGAATGAGCTTATTTTGTAACCTCAACTTTTATCCCAACAAAAATGGTGGGATAGAACTCTCCATTGATCCTAGAAACTATAATAGGAGGAGACATAATGCGCTTAGGAGGGATACACATGATGTGTTCCATCACTCTGTCAACCTGAGAACCTAGAGAACATAACATTTCTTCCAACTAGAACTTACTACTTTTGTTGATATGAGAGAATAAACACCTTCATTTCCACTAGGATTTCACAATTGCCACAAATCATACCAATCTTTTTTCTCATATATTTTTCCAAAAAGTATTCTCCACAAAACTTTATACCTCATATTGTTCTCTTACACAAATTTGTATTCCTCTATTTATGAGTTCCAACTCACATAGCATGTAATGATTAATTTCATAAGGATAGTCAATCATTGTTTCCACTGACCTAGAGAAATTCCAAGTTGTTATAGATAGAGGGATAAGTAAGCTTACAATAAACATAGCATAATCTTGCCCTTTGTGACCTCAAACTTCACCTCATTGCATAACTAAAGAATTGAAGTAACAACATCGAGAAACAAACTTGGGTTGAAAACCTGCATGTAAGAGGAGAACTTAATTGTCATACATATCATAATTTCATGTTTTTACAAGGAATTAAAACAGTGAGTATTGTGGGATTTAATCCCCCTACCATTCTAACTTGCATGCACACACACATATTCGTAGGGAATATCCCATAGGTTAATTGATTAATGTCATGGGATGGCTCTGATTAATGTTTCCCCTTCACAAATGGATAAATAAAATTCCTCCATGAGGACACCAACATTGGCATGGTGATCTACATTTTTGGTTTAAGACATTAACTTGGAAAACCAAAGATTGTTGAGATCTTTGGTTAATTCAAGATATTTGAATGATGTGATCTAGTTCAATATTTCAATGTTCCATTCACATAGACAAGGATATTTTGATTATAGGTGAGTTTCCCACTATCATTGTGATAATCATACCCTTCTATTTGTGGATGCCCATACATTGAAATGCTTCCATGGCCTTCACTTTATTGTTCGTGGAAACTCCTAATACCCAAGTGAACGTTGCTTTCTTTTATGCCTCAAAGTCACAAAAGATCCCATGTGCTATTGTCACCATTTAGATTCTAGTTATATTTATGTTATACATTTTGTAATTACCATTTATATCACATGTAAACGATAAAAGTATCTTAGAATACACGTAGATTATAAATAGCCATTTGGCCTCATAAGAAATAACTCTTGGATTTTTTATTTAGAAGTAATCACTTGAGGATATTTTAAGTGAGTGCAATGTCCAGACTACTTTAGATGCGGCTTGAGTTGCAATTCATACCTTATCAAGAGGTTATTTTTTCTATTAGTTGTAACTTGTAAGCATTATTTCAACTTTTTTTAGCAGATAGTCTATAAACTCCATATTTTTAGGTGCACTTATCTTCATTGTTGGAATTCATGCAAATGAACGTTTATGTTCTACTACGTTTATTTAATTATTTCTATTTTTATTTGGTAACATATCGTGAGGAAACCTACCTAACACTTCCCTGCATTCTGAGGTTAGTACTAAGGGTAAACCTTATATTTTCCAAGTTGGCACATGGACGGGTCAACCAACCCATGGATATATCATATATAACTCATAATAATTGACTCACTAAGAGAAAATATGTTACAATGTGGGATTTGAACATAAGTGGGGACGATGTCAACTTTTCCTCGCAACCTATCTAACTACATGTAATTGACTTATGATCTACAACATTTATTTATACTCTAATTGCAATTCCAACAAGACCTTGGTTCCTTTGTGTCCCTACTTTCTCCTTTTAAACATGCAACAAATCTATATTAATTTTACCTAGACAAATAAACTAGAATAGGGTATTATTGTCGAGTGCACAATTTCTACTTGTAATTCATAATTTCAATTTTCTTCTAGTTTCATAATCATCAACTATGTTCCCTCAAAGTGTTGATGAAGTATAGATGTGAGGTCATTTTTTCGCTCAAAAATGACAAAATTTCTCTTTAGATTTATAATTTCTTTAATTAGTGCTTTATGTGCTTAAGTATATTTCTAGAGTTTACAACATTAGTTAGATTAATAGAAAATCATATTTTAGTTTTCCCTGCCTTCCTAGGATTCACTTCTAATCTTTTGGAAGCCACACTTCCACAGGCACCACCTCCACCACACAACACTGACTTGAATCTCTCATAACCTTCCTTATCTCGATGACAACATACCAACAACCAATCCATTACAACATGATTTTGATCACTTACCTGGAGTACCATAAAAACCCTCAAGCATATCATCCACTTCACCATAAATTAATTTTTTAGCTACCTCTCACATGGTTTAAATTATTTCATTTTCTAGTGGATAGGACCCCACATCTAGAGCCTTGGAATAGTAGGTCTTGAAAGCACTAGGAAATCCATTTGCAAAAGGATAACACAGTATTTTGTAACTCTTGAGAGGGTGTTCAAAGAAATTAACCAGATCCTTCTCCATCGTCCTAAAATTTCAATTCCATAGTGATTATCAAAGGCTAACTGGAACATTATATGCTAAACATTAAATTAATTATTAATATATAATTTCTTTAGTTTCTTGCGTTGAATGAGTAAATCATGGGAATTAAAGGAAAATGAAACACAATATAAATGCTTAGATTTATTGTTCATTTAATATTAAAATATAATAGTGTATAATTCTAAAAGGACACACTTTAGTGTGACTATCACTATTATGGTCCCAAAGGATTTAACAATTCTGTTATTAATTTTATGTTTTGAAGTTAACAATTGATGTGTTACTCATGTTTTAATGAGGCTAGTTGATGATTATCTTTGTTTTTACAAAAACTATTATATTTATATTAGAAAAAGTCGTAGTCAAACTGTATAGCCATGCAATACCAAATTTATGAAGTTTTCTCGAGATCTTCAAGCAAGCCTAGGGGTTTTACAAAAAAATACTATGACCTAGCATATTCAAAGAGATATCTATACTTTTGGAAAGTATTTCCTTACAAATTGATGCATAAGTAAAATCACACAACAAAACATAACTAAACTTGGACATATAATTAAAATAACCAAGCCCTTAGAGGAAATTTATATCCACGCTTGTGAGGTATCCTTAGTAGCTTTTCCTGTTCCCTTTTCTATGATTGTCTAATCCAAGGAATGAGCTTATTTTGTAACCTCAACTTTGATCCCAACAAAAATGGTGGGATAGGACTCTCCATTGATCCTATAAACTATAATAGGAGGATAAATAATGCGCTTAGGAGGGATACACATGATGTGTTCCATCACTCTGTCAACCTGAGAACCTAGAGAACATAACATTTCTTCCAACTAGAACTTACTACTTTTGTTTATATGAGAGAATAAACACCTTCATTTCCACTAGGATTTTGCAATTGTCACAAATCATACCAATCTTTTTGTCATATATTTTTTCAAAAAGTATTCTCCACAAAAATTTATACCTCATATAGTTCTCTTACACAAATGTGTATTCCTCTTTTTATGAGTTCCAACTCACATAGAATGTAATGATTAATTTCATAAGGATAGTCAGTCATTGTTTCCACTGACCTAGAGAAATTCCAAGTTTTTATAGATAGAGGGATAAGTAAGCTTACAATAAACATAACATAATATTTCCCTTTGTGACCTCAAACTTCCCCTCATTGCATAACTAAAGAATTGAAGTAACAACATCGAGAAACAAACCTAGGTTGAAACCCTGCATGTAAGAGGAGAACTTAATTGGCATACATATCATAATTTCATGTGTTTACAAGGAATTAAAATAGTGAGTATTGTGGGATTTAATCCCCCTACCATTTTAACTTGCATGCACACACACCTATTCGTAGGGAATATCCCATAGGTTAATTGATTAATGTCATGGGATGGCTCTGATTAATGTGTCCCCTTCACAAATGGATAAATAAGATTCCTCCATGAGGACACAAACATTGGCATGGTGATCTACATTTTTGTTGGTGATCTACATTTTTGTTTTAAGACGTTAACTTGGAAAACCAAAGATTGTTGAGATCTTTGGTTAATTCCAAGATATTTGAATGATGCGATCTAGTTCAATATTTCAATGTTCCATCCACATAGACAAGGATATTTTGATTATAGGTGAGTTTCCCACTATCGTTGTGATAATCATACCCTTCTATTTGTGGATGCCCATACATTGAAATGCTTCCATGGCCTTCACTTCATTGTTGGTGGAAACTCCTAATACCCAAGTGAACGTTGCTTCCTTTTATGCCTCAAAGTCACAAAAGACCCCATGTGTTATTTTCACCATTTAGATTCTAGTTATATTTATGTTATCCATTTTGTAATTACCATTTATATCACATGTAAGGGATAAAGGTATCTTAGAATACATGTAGATTATAAATAGCCATTCATCCTCATAAGAAATACCTCTTGGATTTTGTATTTAAAATTAATCACTGGAGGATATTTTAAGCTAGTGCAATGTCCAGACTACTTTAGATGGGGCTTGAGTTGGAATTCATACCTGATCAAGAGGTAATTTTTTTTATTAGTTGTAACTTGTAAGAATTATCTCAACTTTTTTAGCAGTTAGTCTATAAACTCCATATTTTTAGGTGCACTTATATTCATTGTGGGAATTCATGCAAATGAACGTTTTTGTTCTACTACGTTTATTTAATTATTTGTATTTTTATTTGGTAACATATCCTGAGGAAACCTACCTAACACTTCCCCGCATTCTGAGGTTAGTACCAAGGGTAAACCTTATATTCTCCAAGTTGGCACATGGACGGGTCAACCAACCCATGGATATATCATATATAACTCATAATAATTGAATCGCTAAGAGAAAACATGTTACAATGTGGGATTTGAACATAAGTGGGGACGATATCCACTTTTCCTCGCAACCTCTCTAACTACATGTAATTGAATTATTATCTACAACTTTTATTTATAATCTAATTGCAATTCCAACAAGACCTTGGTTCCTTCGTGTCCCTACTTTCTCCTATTAAACATGCAAGGAATCTATATTAATTTTACCTAGATAAATAAAGTAGAATAGGGTCTTATTTTCGAATGCACAACTTTCTACTCGTAATTCATAATTTCAATTTTCTTCTAGTTTCATAATCATCAACTATGTTCCCTCAAAGTGTTGACGAAGTATAGATGTGAGGTCATTTTGTTGCTCAAAAATGACAAAATTTCTCTTTAGATTTATAATTTCTTTAATTATGGTTTTGTTGTCCAAATTTGTCTGGTGTTTCTCCCCCAAAACTTAGAAATCACACGGAGGTGGATCCATAGCTATTTGGGATCATAAAAGTCATATTGGAACCACTTTCTTTGTCTTGTTGTTATAATTTGGCATTTTACTCTTATATTGATGAAAATTGGAGAGAAGAGTTGGTTGTGAATGTAAAAGAGGTAATACAAAGTCCTTTCAATGAATTAAAGGAGGCACAACCCATTGTGAACATGAACTTGAATACCATGACAAAATAATTAACCATAGTGTTTGGTAACCAAGCCCCAAAGCATGGGCATGTAGGGAATTTTGGTCCGCATAACAAAAGGAGAGAGTCTCAAGGTCATAATCACTAAGTAAATTATTTTGCAAAAAGAGGAGAGAAAGGTTGTAAAGGAAACAAGAATAAGATTAATCATAATCTTTTGGAAAAAATCCCATTCCCAAATTCGATGGAAAATATGAAACATTAGAGTGAGAGCATGGTTGGAAAGATACAATTTTTCTTTAGGTTGAATCCCATGTATTATTTTTAAATTAATCCAATTTGATATGATCCACCTTGATGTCCTAACAATTGATTAGGTGCAAATGGTAGAGTGCAAGGTTGAGGAATACGAGTTCTTTTCTATAGTCACATGGGCGGGTTTTGTTACAGAATGTTGTTAATTTGTCAAGATCCTGACCTAGGAAGACCATGACAATGGGGGGTTTTTACAACCCCTATGGATTTAACACATTATTTATTATTGTTATGTTTCTAAGTTAAAAATTGTTGTTATGCTAGTCATTTTGTCATGATATTAGTTGATATTTATCTCTATGTTATTTTTTTTCTAAAAAACTATTTATCCCACATGTAAGGGATAAATGTAGCTTAGAAGAAAAGTAGAATATAAATAGGCCTTCGGTTTCATGAGAAAGACCTTTTGGATTTTGGAATAAAAAGTAGCTCTTGAAGGCTATTTTAAGCAAATGCACTTGATAGGGCTCCTGTTAGTGTGCACACCTTCTCAAGAGGCCATTGTTATATTATCTCTATCTTCATCGTGGGAATGGTTGTGCGTGAATGTTTAGCATTTTATGCATTCATTTATACTATGATTTCAATTCTAACAATCCTTCGTTCCATCATGTACCTTCTTCGTCCTTCTTTCTATGTGAGGAATCTATGTTAATTTTGTTAAACTATAGAGCAAGCACAAGAGACATAATAACTTGTCGGAAAAATATTTAATCCATATTCAACACATGTATTCATCCAATGGTTTCAATCTATATTACATGCTCATCAATAAATAAGTATTCCACCTCATCAAGGAAAAGGATTAGACTTTGTGATTGTATACGGACTCAAATTCTAACATACCCCCCCCCTAACATACTAGCAATGAAACATGATCTCGTGCGTAAATTGGTATCATTTTAATCTTCAATTTGAGACTTTTGACTTGATATTAAATGAAGATATGCCTAGAAAATTATTAATTTTGGATGTTGAATGGTTCATCTAAAATGAACGTTTAGAGAGAGGATAAATTTTGGAAGTGAACAACTTCCATGTCTTAACATTCCTTTGCTAATTGGTGAAAAAATAGGACACCATTCTGTTCAGTGAACAAATAGGATCATTGAAGTTCTCTCTGAATTTAAACACAATTACCCACTAATTCCAAAACGATGACTGAATTTGGATTGGTAGGAATTCAAAACATGAATCTTGACTATCATCATTGATATTACCCTTCTTCCAAGTGCAAGGTAAGAAATACATGAAAGGGATCTAAGCTTGAGCATTGGATTCTTCTTCAATAGTTATTTCATCACTAAATTTGATATCGGGTATCTATTAGTTTTCGTTCACCACTAACCAATTTAGTAAATATGGTGGTTTTGGTTTACCACTAAGCCTTTTCACTTTATCAATGTTTGTGGCGTTGTTGCTTGACAACTAGACATTGACAATGATACCTCTATACTCCATCAATGTACTCCCACCATTGAGGTGTAGAGAGTACCATCTTTGACTTATGTTTCAATTCAAAATACATGTAGAATTGGGCCCAAACCATGTCCAAAATCTTCATTTGAAACAATTGTTTGAAATCCTTTTATTTTTGTGATTTCTCCATATAAATTTTTATTTAGTTGTCTGAACTCCGTGGTAACAATTAATAAACATATTGCATTTATATTTCCATTTCCAAGGAGTTATCCAACCATAATTATTTTTTTGTTTCTATATTTCGTATTCTTTTGATATCTATCTAAATGATGATTTGTCTTCCCATAATGAAGACAATGATGGAGATCAAAACTTTCTATTCCAATATGGATAACTCTATAGCAATCCTGACATTTCTCTAGAATTTGATTAATATTTTTATCATCAATGTTATTATCTTCTTAATTAGCTTCTAGAGCCTTCAAATTTTCATCAAGAAATTACACTCTCACAAACTAAACTGGTTTTTGAGTAGAATGAAATATGAAAATTGTTCCCTTTTCCATATCCTAAGCCTTTTTAAATTCTTGTTGAATCCCAAGGTTTGAGAAACAACATGGAAATGTAATTTTGTACTTCTTGATGTTCTTCATTGAGGTTTGATTCAAATTCACATTTCAATTGTGTTGACGGGCAGAATTGACCACTCGTGAATGCAAAAGAAACAACCTACCAAAGGTTCTTAAAGCAGACTTTAAGTCATTTGAATAGATGCTTCGAGAACATTTTGTAATTATAAATTGAAACAGTTTTTAATATAAATTATTTATGGAATGATTAGATTAAGAAACAATACTAATTCATTAATCATTACACATTATGCAATTAACTATACTGACAAAATAATAAAAATAATTAATAATTGAAAGTACAACTATATCAACCAATTAATTCAAAAGGTAGCCAATAGATTAAACATATGTATATTACTGTCAACCTTTAAAGATTATAATAACATAATTTTTTTTACATAAAATAAATAAAAAATAAATTAAGAAAAGAAAATTCATATCATACTAACACAACACAAAAGTGTCCAACAAATCCATTAGCTCTTGAAACAAGTTCCATCACAGTTAAAAGAGTGTACATACTATCTAGGACTTATTTTCTTGTGTCCCCAAAAGTCTAGACGAGTATGAATTTTTACAAACAAATTTTCTGATCTCAATGATTGAATACAAAGATGGCCTAAAAATATAAATAAAAATAAAAATATACTCGCTGTCAGATCGAATTTACATTTACTCAAGGATGAGGAAATGTTTACATCTATCATCATCGATGAAGAGGTTGTTTCCAAAAGAAGATACAGAAGGGCTATCCCAATTTGATTGTGTTTATTAAGCATAATCGAACACATCCTCCAACGAACTGATATATATATATATATATATATATATCATTATCATGACACTTGTTCAAAGCTAATAGGAAATCTTCCAAAACTTGGTAAGAATATCTCTAGCTGAAACTACGACAACGATACTTGGAGCGAACCAATGCTAATCAATACTATGCACACGACCAATTTATAAAAATGACACCTGTCATATAAAACAACTTTAATCATGAATACAATTCTATTTATGTACCTACATAATATGAAATTTGGAAACTACAAATTAAATTCGAAAAATTTTAAATGAAGAGGAAAACTTATGCAAAACAATTACCTTGACCTTGTTTTCAAAATTATTGTATCTTGATAATCAATCATTTATAAAAGGAGCAAACATAACCATAGTTGAGAATTCCATGATAGTATTTAAAACAAGGAAAGAAAAATTAGTTCGAAAGTTCCCTATAAGGCAAGCAAAATCGCAAAATTGCCAACTCAAGATCCTACATTCTTTGAGATGCATATATTAATATATTGAATCTTGTAGGCGAAGTAGTAACCCTTCTTTCTGTGGTCTCTCTCAATTTGGACTTCACTTTTATGATCCTTATTTTGTTTAGTTTAGTTTGAAAATACCAATTGTGTGCTTTTCTTATCAACAAGGCCCTCTTTGTTTTCAACTTGTCTTTGTATTTCAAAGTTTGCTTCAACCTTTAATTCTCAGTGTTAATGTACCCATTTATAAGTTCTAACTCTTTGATCTCAAATTCTAACTAGTGTATCTTAGTTGCTTATTCTTCCTCCATTGATGGAGTGGTCCCCTTTCCCAAATCACAAGACTAAACATCATATTCATAATTCGGATAAGTGAAAACCTCATTTTGTCTATTGTTATAAGAAATTTGGCATTTAATTCTAGAGATGGAAGCAGATTCATGACTAGAATCGCGGTCAAAGCCCTTTTCTTCATTAATCTTCACTGCATCATTATCTTGGTCTTTATCAGAGTTGTCGAGATTAATAACACATGGACTTGGAATTTTTGGGTTTTGATCCTTATCAATAAGTAGGAATTTGGACATACTTCAGGTAACCCTATGAGCAACCAAATCAAGATTTTTCTTACTGGTTTTGATGACCCTTGTTTTCGCCCTCTTAGCTACAAGCTTTGTAGAATTGACTGACTTGTCAAGAATTTGTTTTCCCTTTCTCCTCTTCTTAGATTGAAATTGAGAATCCTTTTCATGAATATTTATTTGACGAATATGAGATTTAGAGATCTCATTAGTAGAAACCCTAGGAATGGGAATTTGGTCACTTGAAACCTTGACAGCTAAAACCCTATCATTTGAAACCTTGGGATCCAAAACCCCATCCTTATAGTTCATAGTAGGATTAGATCGGTTAGTCTTAGGCTTCCCTGAAACCTCGATGTAATGATTCCTAACCAACAATTGGTCGTATGCATCATTCAATTCCAACAATCTAGTTTCAACCAAGATCTTGACTAGGGAATAATGGAAAAGACTCCTATCAATTTTTTTAGTCCCCTTCTGAATAGAGGATGCCATTTTTCTTAAGCTATTCAATAGATAAAATGGAATGTTTATCTGATACCCTGGAAACATCATCAAGAATCTAACATGATAATAATAAGATGAAGAATATATACCTTCACATGTAACATACTTTTGAATGATGAACAGGGAAATCCACCACTATTTCTTAAAAAACTTAACAGGTATGCATTTTCTCAAATCGACTTCTTAAGTAGGTTTTTTTCCATGAAATGTTTCTAGATGTAATTTTTGAACCTATTGTATTTAAACCATTTCTTATCTTGCTTAGGTAGCTCATGAGTGAATGCTTCAGATAGGTGAAGCTCCAAATCACCTATTTGGGCCTTCATGCCATAAAATCACTGAGCGAATGCTTTTGTAACCAGTATAATAATTCCTTGGAATTTCTTAAGGAAAGGAAACCATCCAATCTTACAGAACTGCCTCAAATATTTGGCATTTGATTCCAAAAACTCAATACCACGAGATTCAAACCTTACTACAGGAACCTAAACAAAGAACCATGGCTTGGGTGAAAAGAACTCTACAATACAATCTTGATACAAAAGAGGGAAAAAACGTGCAAGAAAATACAACCCTTTTGGATACAGATACCAATTCTAGAAAATCATCAAAGGCATATGGAAACCCATTGTAACCATCATTCCCAAAAATACCAGTTTCAAACTACGATTTCAAGGTAAGGTTTTCCATTATAAGGTCAAATCGATTTGAGCAATCCAAGAATACGAATTATTATCAAGGTTTAATCATCGTACCATAATATTGATTTGACAAGCGATGGTCATCATTAGATATCATTAACATAGGTGGCAATTCAATATACATTGAATGTAGTGCCCCATTTTATCATTGACTTTTGACATTTATTGCAACATTACTATTTCAGCGTATTTGGTTGCGAATGACCTGAGTATGTGTGGATTCATACCTAAATTGTTGATGTATTTGTAACTTCGGAATGTATTCACTTGTATATCTTATGTATTGTACCCCGATGTTTATTCTGGGAAGTATATATAATGTAATTGAGTCATGCCATGCCCCGATGTTCCAATCGGGAGATTCAATAATGTAAACAAGTCATGTAAATTCATTGAGGTTAACCCTCTATTGTAAATTGGGGAAATAGTCCCCACAATTGTGTTAAGGTTAACCCTCCTTGTTGATCGGAGGGCAAAGTCTCCACAATTGTGGGGCACTAGGGATATTAGACTCTCCTAGAGGTGTCGGCCCTAGTAAGTAATTGTTAAGTGGGGCCGACATGTTGAAGTGGACATCAAGTGAACGAAAGAATATAAATAGAGTGTGGGCCTCTCTATTTATCACACACACACACACACTCACTGGAGCGCATGAGTGAGAGAGGAGAAGATATCTCAAGTGAGAGAGAGAACAATCTGTTGGAGATCATCTTTAAGTTTTCGAGTTTTACTGCTGCCATTGGTGCTCATTCTATCTCCGAGGAAGTTGTGGGGTTTTCTCCTTTATAGTTTCCCCAAGGAAAATCTTTGTGTTCATTGTCTCTCGTGTTTTATTCTTGTGCATGTTATTCTCTCGGATAAGATCCTAAGATCATATTGCTTAAATGATAAAAATCTAACATAGATTCTATGTCATCTTATTGACTTGAAAGAATTCAGTTTCAAATGACCCGAGCACAAGTGGAACTAGTATGTAATTATTAAATACAATTGCTTCGAAACTGTCTATTGTGTTGATGATGAAAAGTCTATGTGATTTTGATAGTGATTGAAAGTCTATGTGATTTTGTTATGATTTCGATAGTGATTGAAAGTTTATATGATTTTGATATAATTTCTATAATGATCGAAATGTTTGTGTGAAATGTAAATTGATCTCAATAGTGATCAAAAGCTTATGTGAAAAATGAAAATGTGAAACAATTTCGATGGTGATCAAATGTTTGCATTTGCATATTATTATATTTATCATGTACTATGATGGGTCATCAAGTGTGACAGGAAAGATAGATACATGTGATGCAAGGTAGCGTCGATACCCCCTGGAATTCGGACTAAGTCGGGAACCATTGATATGTTATTTTAACCTGATATATATGTGTGTTGCGTTGATACCCCATGGACTCCAGACTAAGTCGGGTATCATCGGTAGCAATGTTAACCTATTATTTGTGTTTAGATTATAATATAGTTTTAAAAGATTTGACACGTGTGATGTTTAAATGTGCATGTATTGTATAGCGATTGACAATCGGCTCACATCAGGTAATGGAGATGAATTGAGATATGATATAAGATTAACATTTTACACGCGGAGAGTTGGAAAAGAGCAAGAGAGGATCTTGATCCTCATATGCATGTTTCTGTGATGGTAGGTCGTGGATTCAGTCACTCACAAGGCACTTACTGGGGGGCGTGGAGTAAGGGCATGATCTTTCTCTCCAAGAACCAACAATCCCTTAAGACAGTCAACCAAATTGAGTTAACAATATATCAGCCATCGTACCAAGGCCCCGCAAAGGGGGGAGTATATGAAGGGAATGCATAGAGCATGACACCCTTGATATCCTCCTCGCAATGAGAACACGCCAAATAATTAAAAATATTAACTGGGTGAATATTTGAAGAGCATGCACGGAGCATAACACCCTTGATATTCCCACCATAAAAAGAAAAACAACATTTAAATTAAATTATTAATGGGAGAACAATAAAGGTATTCTAAAAAGATTTAATTTTTTTTTAGTGAATTATTATGTGAAAAGAAATCCACAATTAATTAAATTAATTATGAAATTTGTGAATAAGGAAAAGTGAGCAAATAGGATTAATTAACTGAAAATTAAAAAGATTGAAGAAATATTTAAATGAGGAAAACATGAAAACTCAACTAAAGTAAATCTCAAATAAAAATAAAAACAATTAGAAAAGCTAAGAGAACTGAAACGCGCAGGGTGAGTAATAAAATAAAAGAAATAAAATAATGCATGGATGAGATGCATGAGGGTTTCAAAAAGTTATAAAGAGACAGAGAGCGCATGAGGCTCTTATCTCTTCAATTTTGAGATGTCTATTCGAGGGTGTGGTTCACCTTGGTACGAGGGAGGTTGGGAGCCTCGTAGCATTAGTCCACGTACCAAGTTTATTGCTAACTTTTAGTTTCAGTCATCCTCATTGCAGCTCGGGGGTCCTTGGGGAATAAGAGTACCTATTGGGTACAATAGGGTGGTTTCCAGTAGACTCTTAGTGATTGCAATAGAGCGAGAGAGCGTGCGAAATATCTTTGACAACTACTTCAACCTTTGGAAACTTGCGAGATTTGACATGTCGATACCTTAAGAATAATGTTTTTCATTATATCATTTTGGTTATAAGTTATGCAATAAATAAATCTATATTTCCTATGAAAATAAAATTTTGTTGCTTATATTCAGATCTATGTTGTGCATATGTATATTTTTATTAAGTAGAGGACCTTAGGAGATTCCTTACGGTTGGTATTAGAGCCACATTCAAACACTCATAAGCCCATCATGTTAAATTTGTGGAGTAAGTCCTAGGGGCAATTCAATATGCATGAAACTTTGGAAAGTCTTAAAACCTAAATTTGTGGTCAATTTCAATTTCATTTTACAATTGTCAATTAACCCTACTAGTGAGCTCCTTGAATCAAGAAATGATGGGACTATGACTTGATTTCGTTCATATCACTATGAGGATAGATTCAGTCATAATGCTTCGACCAAAGGACCACGATGTATTTCTATTTTAAATCACATGGGTAGGAACTTAGATCTGCACCATTTAGTTCCTGAAGTAGCCATCAACGTTTATTTATTTTAAGAAGCCTAGTTGTGATCAAATATTGTTAAGAAATGTAATCTCACTGGTCAAACACAACATTAATTAGTCAGTTAGTTAAGTAGTTGATTTTGTCACCTTCTCTTGATTAGTAACTGAGCTGAATAATTATTCGCTCACACAATGAGTTCACCAAAATACTTGGTAAATCAGATAAGCCATAAGGCAAGTATATATTAATGATAAGATAAGATATGATATGTTACAATCGTGGCCCTACCGTAAATATGGCTTGGGCATTTGAAATGAGGAGACGCCTCATTTCTTAACCTAACTTAGTTAACTTATTTATTTAATTATTATCTTATTTTATGTTCATTACATTGCCACTCTCTTAGAAAGGCTTTGTCCTCAAAGCCTTCAGAATGTTTCTGCCTCATTTTTTGTGGTGTCGTAGCTGATGAAACATGTCGATATGAACTGATAAGAGTGGAGCATAACTTACGATATGTGGATGAATCAATCCATCCCAAATTGATTTGTTGTGGATTGTTGGCATTACATATTGATCTATCGTTAGGAGCTTTGGTCACATTGGTACCATTAGCTTTCGATAGTTCCCACTTTTTAGGATATCGGTTTTTATGGTTGGGGTGTCGATAAGGACTTTCACGATGTCATTTTCTTTTACGAGTGCCATCTTGTGAGCATTGATCTGAGTTGGAAGTTGTATTTTCATCCCTTGAGGTTTTAATGTTTCCTTCTGTATCTTTTCCAACTTGTTTTCCAACTGCATGTAATCATTTTGAAACTTCTTAATCACTTCTACTTGCGCTTTTCTGTCATCTTCAGACTTCTTAAGTTGTTCCTTAAGATCTTTGTTATGACTTCTGATGCAATTAATTTCTTCCTGCTTGTCTAGAAGTTTCCCTTCAATGTCTTCCGTAGATTGTTCTGTCTTCCGACTATTTTTCAACTTCTTAATTTTTGTGACTAGTGTTTTGTTATGATTCCTTAGTCTGAAAATTTCTTCGGAATTGTTGGATAGTGTTTTATTACTTTTTGCGATCTCCGACTTATGAATCTTTTTAGAGTCGTCATTTTGTTGTTGAAGAACTTTTATCTGTTGTCGATACTGGTCGATCACTGATTCTTGATTTTCTAATTTATGTTGTATCTGCGTTAGTTCTTCATCCTTGTCGCTAACGATTTTGTTCAACCATGTTATTTCTTCTTCGTAATTGTTCATTTCTTTCTTTATATCTTGATTTTTCAATCTCTGATTCGTTTTTTAATTTCTCAATTTAGGAAGACAATTTTTCTATATGATTTTTCTAGTCGAAAATTTTTTGTTCCTTGAGCTGTTTTTGCATCTCATGTATTTTAATTATTACTTCCGAGTTCGTATTCGTGTCTCGTGATTCTTCATTGTCTCTTCGATAACGCTTTAACTTAGCTTCTAATTTCTCGATTTGTAGTCACAAACCGGCTTCCATGGTCTCTGACTTCTTTGATAATAAATGGCTATCGATTTCTTGATGAGTCCTCCTTTGATTTGGCTTCTTCGACGATATCTATAGTCTTGATTTCTTTTCTTATTTTCTTTAGCTTCTTCGATCGATAAAAGATCTTTTTTTATTATGTCTTTTTTTTTCCAATAGATATTATTAACTAATAACTATATATATAACAATAATAATACTTCTAATTAATAACAATTATATTATAATTTTGTTTTGAAATAGATTCAAATAATAATACTAATTTAATTGTATTATTATTTAAATGAAATGTAGGCTTTTTGAATTTTAATAATAATTATTTAGTAATAAATATTATTAAAAAAAAATTTAATTTGATGGTTAGGGTTTTGGTGTTGGCGTGTCGATCTGGTGGAGGCGTTGGCAAGGTGGAGGTGAATGGAGGATGCGAGAGGGAGTGTGCACGCCAGTGTGGCAGCGGAGGAAGGGTTGCGTGGTGGGTTGGCGGTGGCAGGGTTGATGGAGGTGGATTTGGCGGTAGTGGGAGGACGCGGTGGTGGTGGCAGCGCAGAGGGATTGTGCAGGCGGGTGTGGCAGTGCGGAGGAATTATGCAAGCGGGTGTGGCAGTGCGGAGGAAGGGTTGGCACGTTGCTTGGTGGAGTGGAGGGAGTCGGTGTTGGAGCCGTGAGGAAGAGCGAGGGCGCTAGTGGAAGGGATAGTGCGAGGTGGGTGGAGGTGGATGGAGGGGTGGCGGAGACTACGGGAGATGGAGGAGGCGTTGGGTGGACGCGCGGAGATGGAAGGTGAGGGAGCTGGGCGGCGGTGGAGTGAGGGAAATGTATTGTGCGCGGGAGGAGAGGAAAGGAAAACGGAGGAGGACGGATGGGGGTGGAACGCGAGCAGAATGGTGGAGTCTGTGGGGATGGGGAGCACGTGCGGAAGTGGAGTGGAGCTAGCGGATTTCGATTTTTTTTTTAAATAAAGAATTTTTTTTTTAAAGAGAAGGAAATGGTCTGCAACACAAGGAAACCCTGATTTCTTCCGACAAGGTCTGAATTTCTTGACCATTGGCTAGATCAAACAACAAGCGCTCTGATACCAAATGAGCCGAATAATTATTCGCTCACACAATTAATTCACCAAAAGGCTTGGTAAATCAGATAAGCCATAAGGCAAGTATATATTAATGATAAGATAAGAGATGATATGTTACAATAGTGGCCCTACCTTAAATATGACTTGGCATTTGAAATGAAGAGACCTCATTTCATAACCTAACTTAGTTAACTTATTTCTTTAATTATTATCTTATTTTATGTTCGTTACAGTAACCCATAGTATTTTGTGGCCCATACTATTGACCCATGACATTGTTGTGATGTAATCATATAAATACTTGAGTCTAATAATCAAAAAACAATCATCCATCTTTTGCTTCTTGTATTTAATGTTTAGTACACTCATACGCCGAGATTGAGGGTGTTAGAATTGATGAAGGGTATGCATGTAGACCCCGTTAGAATGAATCTAGGTCAATCCAATTATCCCATGCAAAGCGGTTATGACCTAGAGGTCAAACCTGTGGATTGAATGAACTATTTTCCCAAAAGAAAAAAACTGTTAATCATGTACGTAAGTAAGTAGATTATGAATTGTACTTAATTCTGTTAAAGACTTGGATGTACTTCCACCTGCCTACCAGCACCCGCTACGCTGGTCAATATGGCCAGCTACTGCGATGCCACGGGGTTGGCAAGCCATCTACTATTGTTCAAATCGAATCGAGCTTAAACTTAAAATTCGAGCCCGAATTCTTACGCTGGTTAAAAATATAAAACAAAAAATTTCCAATAACCTGCCACATGGTCTCTACAATGATGATGGATATAGTGGATGAATTTAGGTTCGAGTATGGTCACCGCCGATCCCTAATTGGTGGGAACGAGCAGTTCCAAATACAATGAGTCGCGAATTAGAATCATGCATACTGTGACTAACCACCAAACTAATTTTTAATTCATGGTGAGGGTTTGGAACGTCAATGAGGTTTTATATATATATATATAAAAAGTGATTTCTGTGTTGTTTGTTATGCGCTCGCTGATTTTAAGCGCATAAATGAAATTATGTGACACGAAAATCTTCAATACTTACACTCATAAGATTTAGTAGTGTTTTGGCGAGTTTTGAAAATTTCGTGAAAATTCATGGTCAGAAACTGAAATTAGCTGGAAACAAGGGGAAAATCGTCCCCTATTTAAACAACTCGTATATATAATTGGATAAAATACATGCTCGATGTATATTAGTTTAGACGAGGATCTCTACTATCTCATTTCCTTTATTTTGTTGATTGTGAGAAAGATTTGGATGCTCACCATTCTGAAAAGGGAAGTTGTCGACCTCACCTCACGACACACTATTTGTTTTGCTTAAATTGAATGAGGGAAGTCACTCCCTATGGTAATCACAACCCTAGAAATTCAACAATTGTTCTTTATATAGTTGTACAATAACGAAGGAGGTGGTTGCATTCACGATTTTGAGCAAGACTAGCATAGATCCATTTTAAACCTAGATCCATCAAACATCAAGAGGGATCCAATTTCTTTAGGTATACATTTTTTTACCATTTGGATCCCTCTTGGTACTTGATAGATCTGGGTTTAGAATAGATCTATGCTAGTTTAATTTTTTTTTAAGTCGATATGTAATTTTTACTTTTTAATATTTTTATTTATGTCGACTAGCATAACGTGACAGGATCTCCCCCATACTGAGTTGGAGAGCACCTCGCTTCTCTTGGTGCAATACCGATCATGAAAGTATGGAATCAATCCACTCGTGGTTAATTATTTCCATAGCATGAGATCTCTACAAAGAAGAGATAAACCGAATGATCCACTTCATATGTTTTAATTATATATATTTATGACACTCGTTTGCAAGTGTATATACTGCTATACGTTGACTAATAGACGGACTTGCAGGTTATGGGGTAGCACATTGGTGTCCTTCTATGTGGGGTACATTGACAAGACCATAGACAAAGTCACCTAAACATAACATGGGTTGTTGCATGCTAAAAAGGCTTAGTAAATCTATTGCCGCCAAACTTTCTTAATGGCATGTTATAAAAATGGTCTCAAGGTTGTTATTATATTCATTAGTTAGAATTCACAACATGCTTCCTTACTCAACAACTAATATTTATCGTGGAAATTTTCAACATGTTGATGATCGATTTTTATAGGGCAGATAGAAATGAGTTTTATAATATTGATTCAACATATAAAAAATAATTAGCATTTCGCGTTAACTTTTAGATGAAGTTTTCAAAAGAGGGAGAGTATGTAATGCCCCATTGTAGTTAGGATCATGTCTAATTTATCGTGTTTGAAGTCATTTTCACCTTCACGATATGAGAAGTTGTCTAAGTGTTCATTCTTTTAAACAAAGATCCACTATCTGGGACATGTCATATCGGGAGATGGCATAGTGGTCGATCCATCCAAGATTAAGGCAATCTTAGAGTTGTTGACGTTGATGAATGTTCATGGAGTGCGGAGGCTACTTGGTCAAGAGAAAATTTGAACCAAAGATATATATATATATATTTCTTAGAGTGACATCAATGCGAGGCAAAGGAGGTGGTCAGATAAGATAAACGACTATAATTTTGACATATCAAAAATCAAGGACACTATGAACAAGGTAGCGAATTCCTTGATTCAGGGACTTCATATCTTCTCAGTATTGCCACTAAAGACAAATTTGCAGAAGAATATACTAAATTTATAACTAGAGGAAAATTGGTACAGTGTTTTCAAGAATGGACTTAAAAAGGAAACCATAAAGGTTCTTATGTATGAGGTTTATACACTTGAGGACAATGGATTATTGTGATACAACCAATGAAGGTATGTGCCATTAAATAAGGAAGTTCAAAGTTTTATCCTATCTGAATCCCACAGGGAAACTTACATGGCCCATCTAGGGGTTAAAAAGATGTACGCAAGATCTGAAACCATTGTTTTTCTGGCACATGATGAAGACAGATGTTGTGGAATATGTGGAAAGGTGCCTTGAATGCCACCTAGTGAAGGTTGAGCATCACCATTTAGTGGGATTGTTACAGCGTCACACCATCCCAGATTCAAAATGGGAGTTGATATTGATGGAATTTATTGTTGGATTGTTGATGACCTTTGGGAGGAACGACTCCATCTTTGTTGTGGTAAACACATTGACCAAGAGCACACACTTTATTTCGGTCAAGGTTACTTATCAGGCACTTGAGATAACATGATTCTTCATGAATGAGGTAGTGCAACTACATGGCATACTTCGGAAGATCATTTTTGACAAGGACTCAGTATTAATAGGGAAATTTTGGATGAGCTTCCAAGAAGCCTTAGGTACATACTATGATCTTCAATAATGCATATCAACATGAGATTGATGGTCAAACCGAGAGGGCTAACCATGTTTTGGAGGACATGATGCGCATATATGTGATGGACCACTAGAGTTGTTGGGAGGAATATCTATCGTTGGTAGAATTCACTTACAACAACAATCATCATAGTTCGATACATATGGCACCATTTGAGTTTCTCTATAGTAGGGTTTTTCGAACACCCTTGAGTTCGGATAACCTTGAGGATCATCTTGTCAACCCTTTCCAGTTTTAGACTATGATTTTAAGCTAAGGTTTTCCAGTATAAGGTCAAATTGATTTGAGCAATCCAAGCATATGAAATATTATTAAGTTTTAATCGTCATGTCATAATATTGATTTAATAAATGGTGGTCATCATTACAGATCATTAACATAGGTGGCAATTCAATATGCATTGAATGTAGTGCTTGTTTTGTCATTGACTTTTGACATTGATTGCAACATTACTAGTTGAGGGAATTTGGTTGCGAATAACCTGGTTATGTGTGGATTTAGACCTAAATTCTATGCCATCTTATTAATTGAGGGAATTAATTTTCAAATGACTCGAACACGTAGGAAACTAGTATGTAATTATTAAAGGCAATTGATTGGAAACAAGCTATTGTTTTGATGATCAAAAGTCTATGTGCTTTTGATATGATTTTGATAATGATCTAAAGTTCTTGTGAAAAATGAAATGATTTCAATGGTCATTGAATGTATATGTAAAATGTGAAATTATTTCAATAGTGATTAAATGTTTATATTTGCATAAGATTATATTTATCATGTACTCTGATGGGTCATCCAGTGTGATAGGAGAGACAGGTACATGTGACGCAAGGTGGCATCGTTACTCCATGGACTCCAGGCTGAGTCAGGTATCATTAACAGGATATGTTAACCTGATATATATGTGTGTTGCGTCGATACCCCATGGAATCTAGACTGAGTTGGGTATCATCGACAGATGATGTTAACCTAGTAATTATGTTTATATTATAATCTCCTTTTAAAATATTTGGCGTGAGTGATTTTTAAACGTTCAGGTGTTGTATAGATATTTCCAATTAGTCCACATCAGGTAATGAGGTTGAGTTTAGATATTATATAATACTAGCATTTTTCACACTATGAGTTGGGAAAGAGTGAGAGAGGCTCTTGCTCATCAGATGCATGTTGCCACGAGGGTAGGCTGTAAATTCGATCAGTCACGAGGCATTTACTGGGGGCATGCAATAAGGACACAACCTTATTCTCGAGGAACCACCAGTCCCACAACCCAGCCAAACTGAGTTAACAATGTCTTAATCATTGTACCAAGTTCCCACCAAGGGGGAGTATCTGAAGGGCATGCATAAAGCATGACAACCTTGATATCCCCGTCACAACGAGAATGTGATAGCTAATTACAAATATTAAGTGGGTGAATATTTTAAGGACATGTATGGATCAACATGGAACTCTTGATATTCGTGACGTAGAAAGAAAAGAAACCATTAAATTAAATTATTAATGGGGGAACAATAAAAGTATTATAAATATATTTAGAAAAATATTATAGTTAATTATTATGTGAAAATAAATACACAATTAATTAAATTAATTATGAAATTTGTGAATAAATAAAAGTGGGAAAATGTAATTAAAAATATTGAAGGAGCATTTAAATGAGAAAAACATGGAAACTCAACTAAAGTAAATCTCAGTCAAAAATAAAAACAATTAGAAAAGTTGCGAGAATTGAAACTGGGAGGGTGAGTAATAAAATAAAAGAAATAAAATAATTTGAAAAAGAATGCATGGATGAGATGCACGAGGGTTTAGAAAAGTTATAAAGAGATGAAGAGAGAATGAAGCTTTTATCTCTTTTACCCTTGTGTTGGATGGCAGAGGTTATGCCGCACTTTTGGGGTGTTCATTGGAGGATGTTGTTATCAACCCAAATGGCACTTCTCTGTCCGAGTGCCAACATTCCTTATGTTGGTACACAAAAGGACATCTTAGGATTGAATTTTTCCAAAACACTATAGATGGGCATGACATGAGATGCATTTACCCTTGAACCAACTTGCCATATTTTTTTTTCTAAGTGTTGAATGGTGTACGCGACTATCCTCATTGCAACTCGCGTATGTACATGACTATTACCATTGAAAACTCGCATACTATACGTGACTATCTCTATTGCAACCCACGTACATCAGCATACGCGGGTTTTCTTTAAGCAACTCGCGTGTCATACGCGGGTTGCCTATATCAATAGTCGTGTACATCTTGATTTGACATTAAAAAATATAAATCACGATTAATGGAGATTAGTTGTGTCCTAATCATTAGCTATCCTAACTGTTTCAACCTCCTCAACCTTCAAAACCACTCTATTTCCCAAAGTATAAATAGAGGCCTTGAGGAGAGCCTTATTCAATCAAATTTGGAGAGCAAAGTTATGCTGGTGGTATACCTTCAGAAGTCTTGGAGCAGCAGAACTCAGAGTCCTTTGGCTGCAGAGGAGTCCTTGTCTCAGAAGCTAGGTTATACTCTTACCTCATTCACTGATTGTTAATAAAGAGAATTCTTCTTCCAATATTGTGTTGAGTCTCTCTCATGTATTATGGTTGATGAATATATTCAATTATGCACTAGATATATTGTTTATCTTGTTGGAGACATTTACCACCTTACACACTCATTTTGGTCAATTTGGCCTAGTTAAACCACTATCCTAAGTATTATTGACTTAATTGGCATTAGAGGAGCACTAGATGACATCAGCTAGATCACACCCATGCCTACCTTTAGTCAAGGAGGATAACTTAGCCTTCTCCTACATTCGGGGAGGCTAACTGGAGCACTCCGGGGGTGATTTGAGTGTCATTAATGCCCCATATTGCTAACTGATGGTTACAATCAGTTAAATAGAGCAGTGAAGGCACCTTCCTTCATTAAATTGATTATTTATTGATTATTTAATGAACTAGAGTCAACAAGGGCTCCTCCAACCACTTCTGATGTTCAGTTACACTTCAATTAACCTCATCAAGGTTCATTGGAGTCATTGATGTGCTACCACTTGATGGTTGGCTTGCTGTGACATGTGTCTAACCTACTTTCAGTTAGACTCAGTCATTTATTGCACTCTGACTTCAATTAGGGCTCAGTTGAGTCAATAAGCGTTTTGATCAGTGGTTAACTTGAGTGTTGACTGTAGCTTACATTCAGTTAAGCTAGACTCACTCATTCAATTCGAATGACCTCCTTGGGAATTCAAATTGCTTTGTCATTCATGCTTGCAGCATGATCTTGTATTGTATTACTCATTCTTTGTGTGAATATATAGAGCGGCTACTCATTTTGTAGCACAATTACACCATTTTCATGCCTTATTGTTATTAATATTGGATAAGACTTGTGTTTAGTCTCTAGATTACTGTGACAGATTAATATGGTATCAGAGCTCACGGCAAGACGAAGCTCAGATCTCTCAAAAATAAGGTTTTTGACAGATCTTGCATGAAAATTGAGCAATAACTCAAAAATCCAACACTACACCAGAATCCAAGGCTTACCACTTAATACCCCAAGTAAAGAACTTGTTGATCAAGATTTCTTGATTGACTATGGTGGGTGTGATGAAAGCCTAAAATGTGCAAGCTATTCACCTTACATTGCCCTTTTTGTTGTGATTTTCAGGTTTTTGATAGGTGAAAGCATTCGCTCCAGCAGGTTCAGATGGCTTCTTCAGTAGATATTTTGACTCCGTTTAATTTCCACTCATGGAAAGGAGACATGGAGATCCAGCTACGTTCCAGAGGACTCTATAGGGTCACCATGGACACTGAAGAAGAGCCTGGTTCTGCAATAGACAAATCTAGATTCTTGAACAAGAAGGATGAAGCATTCGGATTCTTGTGCCTCTCTATTTCTCGGGATCTTCTTTTCCATCTTTCCGGATTGAAGACTCCAAAGGAAATTTGGGACAAATTGGAAACCATGTATGGAAAGGAGGATGATTTGAGAGTTTACTAGCTCAAAAATGAATTGATGTCTCTCCAGCCTTCCAATTTCGAGACCTTGAATGAATTTTTCACAAAGTTCAAGCACATTGTCTTACTGTTGAAGCAATGCAAAGTGGAGAAGGAGGATGATCAACTCATCCTCACCATACTCTTCAAACTTGGAGCTAATTATTTAGTTTTTGTCTCTACATCCCGTGCGGGGAAGCTCACAACCCCTGGATGGAAGATGCCTACACTCAATGCCTTCATTGAGTCCCTAACAAGTGAACATGATAAGCTTGTCCAGATGGGGATCATCAGATCCTCCCGTGATCAAGCCCTCCATGTCTCCGGGCCCAAATATCTGAAGGGTAAAGGAAAGCAGCAGAAGAACCCAAAAACTAAATTTGAAGCTCCTAAGCCTAAAGTTGAAAACCAGCAGCATGATGAGTCTTCAGGCTCAAAGAAGAACAAAGGGAAAGGGAATCATGGAAAGGAAAAAGTCAAGTGTTCATACTGCAGGAAGGGCTTCCACCTTGAATATGCCTACATGAAGAAGAAGCTTGATGAAGCTACCTCTCTCCTTGAGCGAAATCACATCAATCTTTCGAAAATATTTTGGAGGAGAGATCAGCAAGATCGGGAACCATAGCATGAAAAAGGTCATGCCCTCATGGCAAGCACTTCGAAGTCCAAAGAACTCTTGATTGATTCTAGAGCTTCGAACCACATTATGGCTAAAAGAGACTCCTTTTCATCCTAGCATACCAGTAAATCCATCCCCATCCACATGGGAGATGACTCCACCATCATTTTAGAAGGACAAGGTACGGTCGATCTTGAGAATGGCTATTTTTCAAATGTTTTGTATGTACCGTCTCTGGCATCAAATCTCCTTAGTGTCTATTAGATGACACATACAGGAGTGCCTAAAAGAGTATCTTTCAACCCAAATGATGTTGAGATAACGGAACTTGCATTCGGGAAACTCATTGCTAAAGGCCTTGCAAACCATCATGCAAATGCCTATGAGTTCTCCCACTTTGTGGCGGATGCAAATCCCACCGCACTGCTAACTCATGGAAATGAAGTTAGTAGGTTGTGGCATGAAAGGTTTGGCCATCTAAATTTCAAATATTTGCAGCAATTACAGAAAAACTACATGGTTGAAGGCCTCCCGGTCATCAAGCCAACCACTGGAATTTGCAAGGGCTGTGTGGTTGGAAAACACCCTGAGCACAAGTACGATCAGGGGAAGGCAAACCGAGCTACATGCATATTGGGGATGATACATTATGATATCAATGGTCCGATGTCTTTCACATCCTTCAATGGATCAAGGTATCTTCTGACTTTTATTGATGATTTTTCAAGGTACACATGTGTCTTCTTTCTCAAAAAGAAGTCTGAAGTATGTGAAAAATTCTCTGAACTGAAGACCTTGATCGAGAATGCCTCTGGTCTTAAGATCAAGATATTGAGATCTAATAATGGTGGGGAGTACGTCAGTAATGAGTTTCTGCACATATGCTCCCAAATTGGTATTCAGGTCCAACATTCAATTCCCTACACTCCCCAGCAGAACGGTGTAGCAGAAAGGAAGAATCGGTCTCTCAAGAAGATGACCACCTATATGTTGGAATCAAAGAAGTTGGCTGCAAATTTGTGGGATGAATCCATACATGCTGCAACATACATTCATAATAGAGTGCCACACTCATCCATGAAAGGGAATACCCCTTTTGAAGCATACTTCGAACACAAGTCGGATGTGTCGAACCTGCGGGTGTTTGGGTCCACTGCATGGGCCCAAATTCCACTTGATAAAAGAAGGGCTTTGCAACCGCAAAGCATAGAATGTATGTTTAATGGGTATCTTGATTAATCAAAAGGTTTCAAGCTTCTATATATCAAAACAAAACAGATCATCATCGAAAGGAGTGTCAAGTTCGATAAGCCTCTTCAGGAAGTGGAACTAGTGAAGGAGAAAACTGCTGAATTTCCTTCCTATTATACTGAATATTTGAATGATGAACCCTGATTTGGATCCTCTGATTCCTGGTATCAGTGTACATCAAACATCAGATTCTGAATCATAACCTGAAGTACAAAATCATCTTCCCACATGGAGCCAATAGACACTCTCCTCTGCAGGAGATAACATTGGAAATCTAGATGATCCAAGGAGAACCCGGTCTGATTTCCAAAGAGCAGGTATTGCGCTCTCTTGTCCTGATAATTTGCTGTCTGAAACTTGTTATTTGATTATTAGTTCAGACCCAAAATCCTACTACCATGCTCGGAAGGATCTGAGATGGCAAGTTGTCATGGATGAAGAGATGAATTCTCTTCAGAAAAACACTACTTGGGAGCTAGTTTCTCTTCCTCCAGGAAGGAAATTGGTTCAATGAAAGTGGGTGTTTTGGTACAAGGTTTCTGCTGATGGAAGCACCTACAAATATAAGGCAAGGATGGTGGTAAAAGGTTTCTCTTAGGTCCAAGGTGTGGACTACCATGAGACCTTTGCACCAGTTGAAAAAATGGACTCCATCCGCCTAGTTTTGGCAATTTCAGCATCTAAGCACTAGGAAGTGCATCATATGGATGTGAAGTCAGCCTTTCTACATGGAGATCTTCATGAGAATATATACATGAATCGGCCTGATGGCTACATCTCTGATCCATCTTTGGTTTTCAAGCTAAAGAAGTCACTATACGGGTTAAAACAGGCCCCAAGAGAGTGGCATTCCAAGATGGATGCCTTCCTTCTCTCGCAAAAATTCCAAAGGTGTAGATCAGATCCAAATGTATATATATATATAGTAGTCTGATGGTCATTTGATTATTATTTTTTTATATTTTGATGACTTACTAATCACAGGCAGCACAATTGCTTCCATTTCAGCCATCAAAACTGCTCTCCACAATGCATTTGAAATGAGCGATTTGGGGCTCTTAAAACAACTTTTGGGGCTCGAAATTGAGCAAAATTCTGATGGGATAATGGTCACTCAGTCCAAATACATATCAGACCTTTTATTCAAGTTTAACATGGCTGAATGTAGGCCTGCACCATTCCCTTTCCTTTTAGGGATTAGCCTTGAAGAAGGAAAAAGCACACCTCCCATGGACTGCACTATCTATCGATAGCTGATTGGTAGCTTGTTGTACTTGACACATTCTCAGCCTGATATCTATTATGTCATGAATGCT
>LPNX010668860.1:533656-565536 GCA_001517045.1 Pseudotsuga menziesii | reverse complement strand
GCCTCATGATCTTCATTGGAAGGCAGCCAAGAGGATCCTCCAGTATATTCAGGGAACCAGGACCTATGGCATTCACTATGCTGCAGACTTCGAGCTAGAGCTGGTTGGATACACAGATTCTGATTGGGCGGGTGATTCTATTGATCGAAAGTCTACTTCCGAATATGTATTCATGTTTGGTGGTGGCCCCATTTGCTAGTCTAGCAAAAATCAGGCTACCATAGCATTATCTTCAGCAGAGGTCGAGTATCGAGGAGCGGTGAATGCTTGCATCCAAGCAGTTTGGTTGCAAGGAATTCTTTCAAAGTTTGATCTTGGTAGTACTTTGTCCACTGTCCTCTTTTGTGATAATCAAATTTATATTAATATATCCACAGATCTATTTACCAGGGAGAGGACCAAGCATGTAGAGATCCACATGCACTATATCAAGGAGCTAGTGCATGACAGGACCATCATTCTGCAATACTGCCCAACTAATGAGCAGATTCCAGACATCTTCACCAATATCTTTTCAGAAAAGAAGTTCACTTACCTCCATTCACTATTGGGGGTGAGTCCATCAGGGTGATCAGACTACTTTCAGTGTTCAGCTTGAGGGGGGGTTTTTCCCACTGGGTTTTCCCTCTTTTCCTCACTTAGTTTGTTTTTTTAGCATTGTTTCAGTTTTAGTATTGTATAGGGTGACCTATGGCCTTAGTTTCTGGGGCCCTAGCATTTTTATGCATTTTATGTTTTCTAAATCCTCCTGACTATAGCTAAGGGGGGGTGTTGGAGACATTTACCACCTTACACACTCATTTTGGTCAATTTGGCCTAGTTAAACCACTATCCTAAGTATTGTTGACTTAATTGACATCAGAGAAGCACTAGATGACATCACCTAGATCACACCCACGCCTACCTTCAATCAAGGAGGCTAACTTAGCCTTCTCCTACATTCAGAGACGCTAACTGGAGCACTCCAGGGGTGATCTGAGTGTCATTAATGCCCCATATTGCTAACTGATGGTCACAATCAGTTAAACAGAGTAGTGAAGGTGCCTTCCTTCATTAAATTAATTATTTATTGATTATTTAATGAACTAGAGTCAACAGGGGCGCCTCCAACCACTTCTGATGTTTAGTTACACTTCAGTTAACCTCATCAGGGTTCATTGGAGTTATTGATGCGCTACCACTTGATGGTTGGCTTGCTGTGACATGTGTCTGACCTACTTTCAGTTAGACTCGGTCATTTATTGCACTCTAACTTCAGTTAGGGCTCAATTGATTCAATTAGGGTTTGGATCAGTGGTTAACTTGAGTGTTGACTATGGCTTACATTCAGTTAAGCTAGACTCACTCATTCAATTCGAATGACCTCCTTGGGATTTCAAATTGTTTTTTCATTCATGCTTGCAGCATGATCTTGTATTGTATTACTCATTCTTTGTGTGAATATACAGAGAGGCTACTCATTTTGTAGCACAATTACACCATTTTCATGCCTTATTGTTATTAATATTTGATAAGACTTGTGTTTAGTCCCTAGATTACTGTGGCAGATTAATATATCTAACCTCTCATATATACATGTATAAGATTGTACTTGGATAATTTTCTCTTTGTGGGTGAAGGAGGTGCATCCCTAGAAGCTTTGGAGAGAAGCAGAGCGGAAGAAGATCAAGCTTGGATCAACTGTCGATAATCGGGTGAGTCAAGTATTTCTTCCTATTTCCTTTTTGTACTCTATTAAAGCTGATTGTTTGCAAGGTTAGTAGTAAGTTGGTAACCCCAGACCCTAGGTTACAAGGGTGTTTAATCCTGAACAACAGATGTGGTTCACATTGGTACGTGGGAGGTTGGGATCCTCATAGCAGTAATCTATGCACTTGGGTTATTGCTATCTTTTCATATCTGTTAGCCCCTTTGCAACTCAAGGGTCCCTAGGGAAGAAGAGTACATATTGGGTATGATAGGGTGGTTTCCATTGGACTCATAGTGATTGGAAATCAGGTGAGGCAGCATGCAACATATCTTTGGAAACTACTTCAACCTTCATTATATCATTTCGGTTATAGGTTATGTGAGTAATAGATCTATTTTTCAATATGAAAAAAGAAAAAAATTGTTTCTTATATTCAAATCTATGTTGTGCATATGTACATATTTTTTTTAGTAGTTTAACAGAAGAGGGTCCCTACATTGAACATAATATTTTTTAATATAAAATCAAAATGAGACATATTAAATCAGAATGGGCATTTTGATAAATAGGACCCTGATAAAATATTAACCCTTTACAAAATTATAAAATATAAAACTAAGGGTAACACATGTTTTCACAAGCCAAAATTTTAACAAAATAAAGGTCGAAGAAAAATCACCTTTCAATTTACATGTAACAAAAATATTAGTATTGTAACGAATTTGTGTTATTGAGAAGAGATAATGATCTTGAATAATCATACCTTATTGAATTAGAAGCTTCTGAAAAACTTATAATGATCTAACAATGTTAATTTTTGACAATTTCAAATTTTAATTTCATGACTTGTACATGAAATTAAGCAATAAGCACCAAATACTATATCACATACAAGTCATGAAATAAGTCAAAATTTAATACAATTTAGGGAAAATTAAACAACCAATTTCCAGTAGATACTAAATACTATGAGGAATAACTATTAAATAAAATTTCAAGATGGTGACCGACCTACCAATGTTGGATCCAAAAATACATAATCAAAATATTATCTAATCAACCAATTGTTCATTATTACTTCCATTCTAAAAATCAAGATAAAGAAATAGATAACTATTTAAAATCAACCATACCTAAACAAAAATAGCCAAAAGATCATAAAGTATCAGAAAAACATTAGCATCAACAAATAATGACCAAATCATTTTGATTATAACATCAAGGCATAACTTCACTCAATATAGATTAATAAAAATATAAACTTTGAAACCATGTTGATATGAGCAAACCTTATAAGATAATAAACAAGTCTTTTCAAAAGAGTTAACTCAAAACAAGGATTAAAAGCAAGCTTTAATCTTCATACAAAATATTTTGGTACCCTTCATGAAATGAAAGGGATTTATTGCGAGTCCAACATGTTGCTACTATCACTTCATGCTTCTATTTGTGATTCATCTTCAACAAAACATTCTTTCATTAATTCACTACTGATGAATAACTCCATTTCATACCTTGGTAAAGAATCATTTTTTTTTAACAAGAATCGAGAATATATTGTATTATATAAAAGGCTGCATGCAACTAGGATTACAAAAAAAAGAGTCAAAGCTCTGAAATTCAAACTGTTAATCACAAAATTGTCTGAGTTGTTGGAGCTGAAATCTAAAACCAAAGCATTACTGGTGTTCAAAAAAATTCTTTTAAATCCCTTTGAAGGGTAGATACGTACATATTTTCCTAGTATTAAAAGACAGAAAAACATAAAATACCATAATGTTGAAACTGTTGCTGCGACTTGTCCCGTGGATATTTTTCAGGCGGGGCAATTGAGGTCTCCTCCATTGGATGATCCTTTGTTGGAGAGGTTTGAAAATAGTTGCACTAATTCATGTTGACTAACTTTTGCAAGTATTCCTTCATGTATCCAATGGTTCCCATAAGCTCATAAAATATTTCTGTGGTTATGTTCGATCCTAGCATCTTGGTTTCCCATTTTCCTATCCATCCACTTAACTTCTTCAGCTATAGAATTTCCTTCTTTAACCCCCCTATTCACAACATTGTAGAGCCAGTGGAGGTGCTGCTGAATATCCTTCAACGACGCCTACGAATCGTTCAGTGTTACTTCTTTACCATTTCCGGCCATGACTGCACAAGAATCCAAGCCTACATGATCAAACAAAGAAGACTGCACCACCTGTGCTTTGGGTGGCCTTCCCTTATCCTCAATACTGAGAATACCAAGAGCTGAGGGGTGAAAGAATTCTGTTGTGGGCAAAACTAACTCTGCGCTACGACCAAAATGGCCCAAGAACTGGTATGGAGGGTGATTGTTAACGCCTTCCATTACTCATGGCATGTATATTTTCATCCTGGGAGAGACAACCTTGGCATTAATACCCTTCACATGGGCTATGACTCCAAACATGCATGCTCACCATCTGGTTGACAGGATGATTACGAGCTGCCAGATGTAGTGAGGACGTCAGTGACTGCAAATTCGAGGAGTTGTTGCTTCCACCTTATAACAATGGAAAATGGATAATTCAAAGGTAGGGGCGCTAGGTTCTCGACCTAAGCCACCCAAGTTCCCCCTTTAGGACCACCACACCATGATTTTATTTCTAAGGAACATAACTTGAAGTTTTTAAAATGCCATTCACCCTATAAATTCCAATTTTTAGCTTATCCCCTTGATTTGCTAATATGTCTGCCTCTGAGTTGTTGCTTCTCAGAATATGAATGAAGGAGGTTTGAATATTTGCAAAGGTTTTCCTAATCCATTCATAAGTCCTTCGAATTTTAACTGCTCCTTTGCTGTATCCAAAAATCATTTTGCGAATAACTTGAATTATAGAGTCATCCAACACTGTAACTTTAGTGATTTTGTTATTCGTGACATGTTCCATCCCAAAGAGGAGTGCAAGCCGTCCAGCTTTATTGTTGGTTTTTCATCCAAGACCCTAGGTATAAGTCGATACTTTGTTTCCTCTGGGATCGAATATGATCCCTGTTAGGATTATTAATCCTCCCTTGTCCAAATTTGGTCATATGTCTAAATCGGGAGTCATGTCTAAATCGGGAGTCCATCCAGTCTATTTATAGTCATTAGCACCATTGGTTAAACTAAACCTAATTGGGGCACATGTTTCAGTTACCAAAGTGTGGGGAACACTAATTGAGGCTCACTGCCACTTATTGCACTTGATTGCATAAGTTTAGGAGTCTCCTAGATCAATCCCTACAATTTAGGAAGCAACTGGGAGTGCCGAAACCAACCAAGGTCAGTTAACTTCAGTTGATGACTAGTCAAGACAAGTTAGGAGTCAGTTACATTCAGTTCTAGCTCTCTACATTCAGTTAAATAATGGTTTAATTAATTGCACACATGTGGGGAATTTTTCTCACCTACCACAGTCAGTTAACCATTATTTAATACTAAATGTAACAGTTGGTTGTGTTTTAGAACACCGGTTATGATTTAGACAAGGACAGTTAACTACTGGGTCCTTAACTTCAGTTGATGACTAGTCAAGACAAGTTAGGAGTCAGTTACATTCAGTTCTAGCTCTCTACATTCAGTTAAATAATGGTTTAAATAATTGCACACATGTGGGGCGTTTTTCTCACCTACCACAGTCAGTTAACCATTATTTAATACTAAATGTAACAGTTAGTTGTGTTTTAGAACTCCGGTTATGATTTAGACAAGGACAGTTAACCCCTGGGTCCTTAACTTCAGTTGATGACTAGTCAAGCCAAGTTAGGAGTCAGTTACATTCAGTTAAATAATGGTTTAAATAATTGCACACATGTGGGGCGTTTTTCTCACCTACCACAGTCAGTTAACCATTATTTAATACTAAATGTAACAGTTAGTTGTGTTTTAGAACTCCGGTTATGATTTAGACAAGGACAGTTAACCCCTGGGTCCTTAACTTCAGTTGATGACTAGTCAAGCCAAGTTAGGAGTCAGTTACATTCAGTTAAATAATGGTTTAAATAATTGCACACATGTGGGGCGTTTTTCTCACCTACCACAGTCAGTTAACCATTATTTAATACTAAATGTAACAGTTAGTTGTGTTTTAGAACTCCGGTTATGATTTAGACAAGGACAGTTAACCCCTGGGTCCTTAACTTCAGTTGATGACTAGTCAAGCCAAGTTAGGAGTCAGTTACATTCAGTTAAATAATGGTTTAAATAATTGCACACATGTGGGGCGTTTTTCTCACCTACCACAGTCAGTTAACCATTATTTAATACTAAATGTAACAGTTAGTTGTGTTTTAGAACTCCGGTTATGATTTAGACAAGGACAGTTAACCCCTGGGTCCTTAACTTCAGTTGATGACTAGTCAAGCCAAGTTAGGAGTCAGTTACATTCAGTTAAATAATGGTTTAAATAATTGCACACATGTGGGGCGTTTTTCTCACCTACCACAGTCAGTTAACCATTATTTAATACTAAATGTAACAGTTAGTTGTGTTTTAGAACTCCGGTTATGATTTAGACAAGGACAGTTAACCCCTGGGTCCTTAACTTCAGTTGATGACTAGTCAAGCCAAGTTAGGAGTCAGTTACATTCAGTTAAATAATGGTTTAAATAATTGCACACATGTGGGGCGTTTTTCTCACCTACCACAGTCAGTTAACCATTATTTAATACTAAATGTAACAGTTAGTTGTGTTTTAGAACTCCGGTTATGATTTAGACAAGGACAGTTAACCCCTGGGTCCTTAACTTCAGTTGATGACTAGTCAAGCCAAGTTAGGAGTCAGTTACATTCAGTTAAATAATGGTTTAAATAATTGCACACATGTGGGGCGTTTTTCTCACCTACCACAGTCAGTTAACCATTATTTAATACTAAATGTAACAGTTAGTTGTGTTTTAGAACTCCGGTTATGATTTAGACAAGGACAGTTAACCCCTGGGTCCTTAACTTCAGTTGATGACTAGTCAAGCCAAGTTAGGAGTCAGTTACATTCAGTTAAATAATGGTTTAAATAATTGCACACATGTGGGGCGTTTTTCTCACCTACCACAGTCAGTTAACCATTATTTAATACTAAATGTAACAGTTAGTTGTGTTTTAGAACTCCGGTTATGATTTAGACAAGGACAGTTAACCCCTGGGTCCTTAACTTCAGTTGATGACTAGTCAAGCCAAGTTAGGAGTCAGTTACATTCAGTTAAATAATGGTTTAAATAATTGCACACATGTGGGGCGTTTTTCTCACCTACCACAGTCAGTTAACCATTATTTAATACTAAATGTAACAGTTAGTTGTGTTTTAGAACTCCGGTTATGATTTAGACAAGGACAGTTAACCCCTGGGTCCTTAACTTCAGTTGATGACTAGTCAAGCCAAGTTAGGAGTCAGTTACATTCAGTTAAATAATGGTTTAAATAATTGCACACATGTGGGGCGTTTTTCTCACCTACCACAGTCAGTTAACCATTATTTAATACTAAATGTAACAGTTAGTTGTGTTTTAGAACTCCGGTTATGATTTAGACAAGGACAGTTAACCCCTGGGTCCTTAACTTCAGTTGATGACTAGTCAAGCCAAGTTAGGAGTCAGTTACATTCAGTTAAATAATGGTTTAAATAATTGCACACATGTGGGGCGTTTTTCTCACCTACCACAGTCAGTTAACCATTATTTAATACTAAATGTAACAGTTAGTTGTGTTTTAGAACTCCGGTTATGATTTAGACAAGGACAGTTAACCCCTGGGTCCTTAACTTCAGTTGATGACTAGTCAAGCCAAGTTAGGAGTCAGTTACATTCAGTTAAATAATGGTTTAAATAATTGCACACATGTGGGGCGTTTTTCTCACCTACCACAGTCAGTTAACCATTATTTAATACTAAATGTAACAGTTAGTTGTGTTTTAGAACTCCAATTGTGATTTAGACAAGTCTTGGTTACCTACAGTCAAGTAGAGTCATCAATTCGAACTTCCTCATGTGGATTCGAATTTCTTGTGGCTATTAAAGCCATTTTACATCAGTGTAATTATTATCTGGATTACTTTTTTTCTTAATGAAAGCATTCATAGCTGCAAGCCTTTTGCACTGTTTCATTCTTCAATGGCTGAGTAAATTGTGAGATCTTCTTTGTGAGTTGTGTGTTTGTCTACAGATCTATATGCTCAAATTTAACAATCCCACCCGCACCTGCTCCCCAGGTCCTTGGTAAGGAATCATTAACCATCTCTTTTATTGCATTTTTATCAACCATTTCTATCGGATCAATTATGTCAAAAGTAGCATCAAGCATTTTCAATAGATCATTTGTGTTACATGTAACATCAACATCACAAGTTGCGTCAACCATGTTCTCAATTTGATGCTCCTTTTCAATTGATTTTATTTGAAGTGCTTCAATCAATTTTCTTGTAAAGATTAAGAATCAATTTATCCAAATCATCTAAGGAGTCTTGCAATTTTTTTATTTCTTGTTTAACATTTTGTAAATGATTTCCTCCTTTACCCATTTTTATTTTCAATTATGTCATGTCGAGTTATACTTACTTTATTGTGTCATGCTCTGATGCTCTTATTTCACACTAGCTTTCTCTTACTTCAACTTTAGGGTGTTGGGTACTACGAATATGCAACCCAAATTTTCATAATAATGAGTTGACTTTGATTGAAAAAGAACATATTATTAAAATTCAAGGTAGGTTGATATATTTGTGATTTTGAAAATATTTGCAACTCCACCTTTTGTACAATTACTTATCTTTCTTCTTCAATTTTTACAATTGAAAGATTACGTCATCTCTTAATTCAAAGAAGAGTTTGACCTTGATGCATTTACAAATTCCCAGTGAGTTTGCTTGCTTGTTTATTAAACCAAACGTGTCAAAAAACTAGACAAAGTAGCCATGAACAAATATGCAAAAGAAAATCATCCACCATACATGAGCACAAATGTCCTTAAACCTTGCTTATTTCAATTTCACTTCTAGTATAGGAACATCCGCCTCTATATAAAAATTGAAACAATTTTATTATGATTATTACAACTCACTCTTTACCACTAAACAACGTAACAAATAATTATCCTTTTCAATAAGAAGTCCGCCTTTGTCTTGAATCTATTTAAATACTCATTTCTTTTACCAAACTTGCAATATTTTTCAATATTTCTTCAAGATATGGTAATTGAGCCTTTTACTAGTTTTGATTTCAAGCTAACAAGGTAACTACACCTTCTAGTAGTGTTACCAATCCTTTAAATGGGTAACCAAACCTTCTAGTAGTTTTGATTTCAAACTTTTCCACTTCTAATAGTTTTGATTTCAAGCCAATGTGGATAATTGAGCCTTCTACTAATGTTACCAGGCTTAAACATTGATATTCAAGCCTTCTACTAGTATTACCAAGCCTTATACTAATATTGATTCCAAGCTACCATGGGTAAACAGGCAGACCATGGCTTCTACTAGTGTTAGAAAGGATTCTAGTAGTTTTGAGTAACGATGGTAACCATGTAGACCATGCCTTCTACCAGTGTTAGAAAGGCTTCTACTAGTTTTGGTTTCAAGGTTTTCTCCTTATTGATTTTATACCAATTAGATTATCAAAGCAACCGAGATTTCCATTTTTGTTTCACTATTTATTATTGACTAGGTCATGTTCCAAAATAGCTTCATGGGAGAAAACTAAAGATTGTTATTGTTATTTTTGTGACATCTAGACGACATATTGATGTCCCATCAAAATTATTGGATGATGCCAAATGGAAAATGTTTATATGGCATGAACGCATAAAATTTATGTCATGATTCTTTGTCTCACATTCAAAACCACAACTCCAACTATAATTATTATTGCATCCATCCCTTCCACCTTATCCATTTATTTCATTGTGCCCAGAGTTGTAAGCAACAATATTGAAAGAGATAAACCCATTTTGTGATGACAAAATTGATGCTATGATATGGCATGCATGCATTTCTTTGAACAAAGTTGAAAGAGAGAGAGAGAGAGAGAGAGAGAACCCCAACACTGGAAGTCTCCCCCATCATACTTTTCAAGTATGAATCATTCAAATTTAGATTCCTTCCTGTCACTTTGATTGGTGTTGGTGTGTAGTGTGAGACATGTGTAGTTGTTGTCAATGTTTTTGAACAGTATGGTAGCAAAAGCATAGAAGATTATAAAAATAATTATATATAAATATTTATAAATGTATAAATTGATATAATATAATATGATAAGATCATTGTTATAAGTACAATTCAGTGGTGGGTATGTGTTATATTCTTTTCATGTAATAGGGGGGGAGACGGGTCTGTCAGCTACTCACCTGAAGATCCCTCTAGAACCTTCATGTTAGGTAGTTTCCGATGTGAGCGCAATGAGCCAAAAAAATTGGGTTTTTTTTTTGCTATTTGGGGGAGTTTTCTAAAAATATGTAATTTAATCCCGGTTAAGGGATTGGGGTTTATTTTCTAATCCAGGTTAGTGGATTAGGGTATTGGATGTTGCAGAATACCTATATTTTATTGTTATTTATCCATAACGATGATGAGAAAATAGGAGGTGTGGCTCCAAAGAATGTTGGTTTTCCCAGTTAAGGGTTTACAAGGTAAATATATGTGTTTTATGTGTGAATGTTGTGGTCAAATCTCTATTTTGCTTAAAAGAATATGTATGCTTTGCTTCTATGCACAGGTTTAAAAAACACATGTGGTATCAAATCTCAATTATTGGCATTAGGGGGATGCCTTTGTTGTTGAGGGTTTGACGTGGTTGATAGGTCTTGGGTCTATGATAAACCTAGGTTTAATGGGAGCTTTGCAGTGTTGATTTGTGCATTCAAAGAGAATGGTGATCAGTTTGAGAATTGAGATGGTGAAATTTAACAGCCAGAATTTTGAGATATGGAAGCTCAAAATGGAGGATCTTCTTGTATATCGGGAACAATGAATTTCTATGCATCCAGGTACAAAACCCATTGGAACGTCACAAGAAGATTGGGATAAATTAAAAAGAAGGAAAAGGAGTACAATTAGACTGTGTTTATCTTAATCTGTATTGTTGAACGTATCTGGTGAAGATAGTGCAGTAAATATTTGGGGAAATGTTACAACAATAAAATAGTAAATAAATAGGTTATAACCATTAGTAATAGTAATTAATTATTAAATATAGTTATGAAGAGAAATGTCTCTTCAATATTTGATGGCCAAACCATTTTTAATGTAGCCATATCCATTGTAATCAAGAATCCATTATATATTAATTATTTATTCATTCATATTTTGAAGATGGAACATATTCCTACTTAACCTGGATACAGGCTACGTAATTACACTCGAATTCGATGTAACAATGGTATCGGAGCAGATTCGCTCCTCCTACACTGAGCTCAGATTTGACTCATCAGATCCCAATTCACCCCGCTGCTCCTTATTCTCTCCATTCACTCATTCTCGCACACTCATTTTCTTAATCTTTTCTCGCTCACCTCTTCCCCCATCTCTCTCACTTGTTCTATGCTTCACTCCTCCCTCCTCTCTCTACCCTGCTTGTCCATACTCGTCCCTTCACCTATAGTCTCCCGCGTAGCTGCACTTCCCCGACCATATTTCTCATGTCCATTGATTTCCCTCCACTCCTACTGCGATCCCCACCTCTTGCGCCATTTCTCCTACTTCCCTTCTTCTTCCTTCCATATGAATCCATCCCTCCATCACATCACCCTAGTTTCTCTCCGCATGCGTCTCTCTCCCCACTTCACACTCCTCTCTTTGCTGCACTCCCTTTCACCATCCTCTACACATATCTACTCTTCACACTCGCGTCCTTCCAATCCAACACGCCACATTCCCCATATACTTCCATCCCTAACACTCCTCTCCATCCGACACACCACTCTACATTCCCCTCTACTCCACGTACAGTCATGACCAACTCCTTGCCTTTTGTTTCCACCATCTCCCCATTCCATCAACGTTCCCAGGTCTTCCACATGCTCACATTTTTAACGTTCCCTTTGCACAGCCTTCTACACGCAGCCACCATCCACTCACTTGCCGTCATCATCCATCGTCAGCCACACCCAATCCATCCTCCTGCCTTCCATAATTCATAAACCCTACAAAATTCATGTCAAAAGAAATCATTATAATATAATAATAAATTATTATTATTCTTAATAATTATTATTATTGTTGTTATAATATTTATCCCCTTTTATTCTATTACACAACCTTATAATAAAAATAAAATTCATAATATAATAATATTATTTTGAATAATTATTATAATTATAGATTTTTTTTGTTAAATGATTGAAGACAATAAATTGTCTCTCATTTCAATCCATAAGCCAAAAAGTCCCTTATACAACATCCATGGCATCTTATAATGAAGAATTCATGAATCTCCTTGAGAAAATCCTTAAGGACATAGATGAAATAAAGAAATCTATTGATGAAACATTGAAAGGAAATGAAGATGGATGTGAAAATCATGTAGAACAAGCCACCCAAGCTAATGTAAAAGATGAAGATACAGTAGACCATTATATCATTCCCGATGAGAGTAATGGCATCAATCAAGATATTACACAAGACAAGGATATAACATACCCTAGTAATGAAGAAAATGACAACAAAATATTTGACAAGGAGAAAGATGATACTGATCAAGATTGTGATAAGAGGCAAGTTGATGTTGCTAACAATAACAATGATCAATGCATTGACAATAATATCGCAATCATAAACGCACGAAGGACATATGTTATGACAAGGAATTCTATAAATAACATCAAGGAAAACAACTATAATATCTATTAGACACAATATAAGACTGGTGTTCTTATGAGCATTACAAGCACAAAAAGCTCGTTCAAGAGAACTGACACAAAATATGTTGGGAATAACAACATTAAAATAGTTAAGGTCGTCATGTATGTCGATTCTATTTAATTGACGACAAAAATAGTTAAAAGAAGCAATCACACAAGTGGAAAAAGTGTAAACTAAATTTCACCAAGTTCATACTTAATGCAAATGCCAAGACAAAAGAATCAAAATGAAGTAATGTTCGTAATCAAAATCGCATCTCTCAAGTAATCAGTGCGACATAGAGCCAAAATAAAAGGTGGCATGAGAAAACATGGCTTTGAGGACAAAGCTTTCCTAAGGGGAAGACAATGTTACAACAATAAAATAGTAAATAAATAGGTTATAACCAATAGTAATAGTAATTAGTTATTAAATATAGTTATGAAGAGAAATGTCTCTTCAGTATTTGATGGCCAAGCCATATCTAAGGCGGCCATATCCATTGCAATCAGGCATCCATTATATATTAAGTATTTATTCATTCATATTCTGAAGATGGAACATCTTCCTCGCTAACTTGGATACGAGCTACCTAATTACACCCAGATTCTGTGTAACAGGGAAACTAGGGAGTTTGTATCAATCAAAATCCCTAGTGAACAAGTTATTTCTACAAAAGAAAATGTTTCATCTTAGAATGGATGAAAATGACATAGTAATAGAACATCTGAATGTATACAATACTCTGGTAAGTCAGATAACCTCTGTTGGCATTAAAATGGATGAAGAAGATAAATGTATTACATTATTGTGTTATTTCCTAGATTCCTGAGACAACCTAATTGTTGCAATAGGTAGTGCTAGTCAAGTGACCTTAAAATTTGATGAAATAGTATAATCCCTGTTATCAAAACAAATGAGGCGAAAAACCATGGATACCCATAACATGGATGCCTTGTCTATGAGAGGTCGCCCCCAAGAGAAAAACAAAAATAAGGGATCTAGGGGGAAATCTAAATCTAAGGGTAGATCTAAATCCCCAAGAAGGGTATAAGGAAGTGCTATAAATGCAGTAAAGATGGGAACTATAAAAGGGATTATAGATATAATAATGTTGAGAAAGAAAAGGGTATGAGGATACCTCTTCCACAGAGGAAAAGACCTCCTTACAAGAAGGAGGGGATTTGTACCTAGCTTCCACGAGTAATCATTCAAAACGTGATATTTGGATGATTGACTCAAGTGCGTAATGCCATATGACCCCTCATAGGGAGTGGTTCTATGAATATGAAAAGTACAATGGAGGAGATGTGTACTTGGGAGATGATTCACCAGCCAGTATCGTTGGACGTCGTAGAGTCAAGTTGAAACTTAAGGATTGAAGGATTAGAAATCTAACTGGAGTGCTACACATTCCAAATCTAGCAAGAAACTTGATATTTGTCAGAAAGATGGATGTTGCATGTGTAAAGACTGTGTGTGGAGATGGTGGTTGCAAAATTGTTTGAGGTTCAATGGTATTGATGAGGGAAGTTCGATATGGAACTCTATACAAACTATTTGTAAGCACCATCATTGATGAATGTAATAGTTATATTGTGCTTGAGGAAGGAGGTAAAAATGACATAACCTTGACTGCATCAGGAGGAAAGGTAATGCTATGGAATCAAAGATTGGGGCATATTGGAGAAAAGGGCCTTCGATCATTACAAGGTAAAGGTATGGTTGAAGGTATGACTGGTTGCACTCTGGATTTTGGTTTCTGTGAACATTGCATATATGGAAAACATAATAGAGTAAGATTTGCATATGGTGCTATAAGAGAAAAGAGAATTCTAGAGTTAATACATAGTGATGTATTTGGACCTATGTGTGTTCCATCATTAGGTAGATATATGTATTATGTTTCATTTATATATGAATTATCAAGGAACACATGGATTTATTTCCTTCAAAATAAATATGAAGTATTTGTTAAGTTTAAAGAATTTAAGGCTGTTGTAGAGAATTATTCAAAAAAGAAAAGAAAAGTGTTGGGGACAGATAACGGTGGAGAGTTATGGGAAAATGAATTTGAATACTTTTGTAAGAAGTGTGGTATACCAAGGTAGAAGACTGCTCCATACACATCTCAATAGAATGGAATTGTTGAAAGGATGAATTTGATGTTGATGGAAAAGACAAGAACATGCTAAGCAGTGTTGGGGCAGGACAAGTATTTTCGACATATGCAGTGGATACAACATGTTACTTGGTAAATCAATCACCCACATCAGCATTGGCTGAAAAAAACTCCAAAATAGGTATGGAATGGTAAGAAATCCTCTATTAAGCATGTGGAAGTTTTTCATTGTAATTCTTATGTACATGTTCCAAAGGAGAAAAGGAGCAAGTTGGATAACAAAGCTGAGAATTGTATCTTTATTGGCTATAAATATGGTATGAAAGGTTATAAGCTTTAAAATCATGTAACTAAGAAGAATGTTTACAATCAAGAAGTTGTGTTTAGAGAGGTCAAAGAAGTCCCCAGACATGAAGTGACTCAAATGGAAAAGGAACCAAAGAAGATAGATTTTGAGTTAAAAATGAAGAATTTGACTCAATAGAAGAAGCTAAATAAGAAGAAGAATAATCTCATACCCCAGTTTTGAGGAGATCATCTCGAGAAATAAGAAAACTAGAGAGGTTTTCCCCTATTGAATTGGTCTAATTCTTCTTTATCTATTATTGATGATGATCCTATAATGTGAAGGAATCTATTGCTTTGGAGGATAGTGATCACTAGAAGAAGGCCGTGGTTGAAGAAATGGATGACTTGGACAAAAATGAAGCTTGGGATCTAGTCCAGTTACCAACTAGAAGAAAATTCACTGGGAGAAAATGGATGTTTAAAAAGAAGTTGAATGCAGAAGGTAAAGTGGAGAAGTACAAATCCCCCTTGGTAGCAAAGGGATATTCTCAAGTAGAGAGAATTGATTTTGGTGAAATATTTTCTCCAATTGTAAAATTAACTTCTATTAGATTTATTCTTGCTATTGTTGTTGCTTTTGATCTTGAACTAGAGAAGATGGATGTGAAGACAATGTTCTTACATGGAGATCTTGAAGAAGGAATCTACATGAATAAACCAAAAGGGTTCACAGTAAAGGGAAAGAAAGCAATGATATATAAACTAAAGAAGTCCCTCCAAGGTCTAAATCAATCTCCAAGGATACGGTACCAAAAATTTGACACATACATACTTGGATTGGGTTTTATGAGAAGCAAAGATGATAATTGTGTATAGTCCAAACAGATTGGCGATCACTTCATTAACATAGTATTGTATGTTGATGACATGTTGTTGATTGGAAACAACATAGATGTTATAAAGGAGTTGAAGTCTCAACTGTCCTCCAAATTTGACATGAAGGATCTCAGTGTTGCAAACTTCATTTTGGGAGTGGAGATAAGAAGAGATCGTGCAAACAGGAAGATTTGGTTAAATCAAAGAAAATATGTTGAGATGGTACTATAGAGATTTAACATGCAGGAAATTAAACCGATCAAGGTCCCTAATCATGTAGGTGTAAAGTTATACGTAGATCAGTGGCCCAAGACACATGAAGAAAAAGAATATATGTCACGAGTTCCATATGCTAGTGTAATTGGTAGTTTGATGTATGCAATGGTATGTACTAGACCAGACATTACTCATGCAATGGTAGTTTTGAGTAGATATGCGTCAAATCCAGGGAAAGAGTATTGGACAGTTGTAAAGAGGGTCTTCATATACTTGCATGGCACCATAGATTATGTAATCTACTACAAAGGAAGACCTGGACCAGATAGAGTAATAGATGTACATGTATTTTTTATGTAGACTGGGTTGGAGATATTGATCACAAAAGATCTACAAGTGGGTATGTATTTAACCTATTTGGAGGAGATATTAGTTGGATGAGCAAGAGACAAGCTGTAGTTACACTCTCCACTATAGAATTTGAATACATGGAATCCACACATGCCAACAAAGACGCAATATAGTTGCAAACACTGCGTTCAAGTGCTAGGTTTGTACAAAAATCTACAAGGTTAGATTGGGATATCCAAACTCCAATCTTCCTGACAAATAGCCTTGCTTATCATGCTAAGACAAAGCATATTGATGTGCATTATCACTTTGTGAGAGATATGGTTGAAGACAAGAAGGTTTTGATGGAAAAGGTTGACACCTTGAAGAATGTTGCATGATCATTAACAAAGTTTGTCAGTGCATATAAGTTCTCTTGGTGTAGAAAAACTATGGGCATTGATGCCATGAACCTGTGACTTTATCAGTACTTGACTCATTGTTATGGAAAGAAACAACAAGTGGGAGAATGTTGGGTATGTGTTATATTATTTGCATGTATGGAGGGGGCGGGGAGGTGCGCTTGTCAACGGCGCGCCTGCCGATCCCTCCAGAAAAGAGCGCATCGAGGCAAAAATTTTGGGTTGTTCTTTTGGCTATTTTTGGAAATTTTCTAAAAATATGTAATTTAATCCCGGTTAAGGGATTGGGGTCTATTTTCTAATCTAGGTAAATGGATTAGGATATTGTATGTTGCAGAATACCTATATTGTATTGTGAGTTATTCATAATGATGATGAGAAAATAGGAGGTGTGGCTCCAAGGAATGTTGCTTTTCCTGGTTAAGGGTTTCTAGGGTAAACATATGTGTTTTATGTGTGAATACTGTGGTGTAATATCTATTTTGCTTAAAAGAATCTATATGCTTTACTTCTTTACACAAGTTTAAAACTTACATTCAGACCCAATAAATATGTCTATTATGCCTCTTCACCTGAAAAGACATGAATTTAGCTAAATTTAATTAGTTTCTAATTTTTAATTATTATTGACTTTTATTATTATTATTATTATAATTTAAGTATGTAACATTGTGGCCTTCTTTAATATGCTTCATACTAGATGCAATGATAATGTTGCTCATGTTTATGGTCTAAGAGCTCATTTTTTATGCTTTTGGGTTTTGTGAAAACCCATCCACTATGACATAAATGCATGGCACTAACCAACTCTGGTGGAATATGTTTTCTCGAAAAATTTTGAAGGTTCATGAGTGTAGGTGGAATATAAACTCATAGCCAGTTTCCTCCAAGATTTAATTTCGAAAATTGATCTAACATGAATAAGGCGTTTGGAATGCTTTGTTGATGTTTCCCCCATATCATGTCATGAAGAACCTCTCGCACATATGGGAAATGGAAAGGAAAGGGTAACTGGCCAATAAGACCAGGGTGATATGTCATTGCTCAATGAATCCAATTATAAATGCAATCACAATGATTGATTTTTTTTTGCAGTAGAATGCACCCACAATATACCACCAAACTTCTCATTAATTTTATGTACAACACCAATTGAAAAGACACTAGGTCATTGTTGTTATTATTGCTATCATGGAACCACCCCACTTAATTTCACAAGATTGTTGTGAACATCATCTCCCTCGCACGCAACTTAATACATCATATCATTATTGTGAAGTTGATATTCTCCACCAAATGTGCAACGACTGTGAGCATACCAACACTGCAAAAAAGAAAGCAATTTTTGCGCATTTCACTTTTTGTGAAACCTTAATGTGCACTACAGAGGGACACCATGCCTTAAGTGACTCCTATGGAAAACAAAGGTATAGAGAGGCTATAGTTTAAATATTTTCAATGGTATTTTGAAGTATGATAAATGGTGTACATAGTGATAATATGCTTACGATTGGACATTGAGACTGGTTCGAATGCATACATGGTTGTAAAGTTAAATACTTTTTAGTGTACATGTTTATTTAAAAAAAATGCATCGAATGCATGATGTAACATAATTGATTATAGGATTTTTTTATGACAAGAAGGATATTCCTGATAAAACTTGGAATTTATATTTCTTACATACTTTCCTTCGATGGTCACATACTAATGCCATTACCAAAATCTTCCTTATGAGCGAAGTTTAATATACTACTTGTAGCATTATTAGATGATGTATAATTATAAGCCTAGTAATAATATAGGTTAATGCTATGTGCATTGAGAGTTTAAATGTAATTGAATAGACTTCTAAAAGATGAGTTATATGAGAAATAATTTTTGATATGCGGTTGTAGCTAATTATTAGCCTTAGCATAACCTTTATCAATGAAGTGTTGATATTATGTTAAGATTTTCAGTTGTACATCATAATTGGCCATGTCAAAAAGTTGTTGATAACATTTTTAATGGTTAAGAATATTTCAATATCGATAATCTTATAGCTACATACTTATGAGTTTCAGTTATAGATCAATGGCACTTGTTTACTAGATTATAAAGGAGAAAACTTTGGTACCCCTTATTCCAAATAGTTAGTTAGGGTAATAGGTACGTTAAACAAAACCAATCATAATTTGGAACTCATGATGTCGAACACCCACAATCCCAAGGAAATCGATCCAATTTGAAAATATCAACCCATAGTTCCTCATTTTAAAGTTTCCCATTTACTCCTCCACATTCTGCAGTTGATGCCATCAAATTCGCCTGCACATGTTATGATCTAGATTCACACTTGACCACTCATACCCCCATGAGAAATTCACCATTTACAATCTTCCTTGTGCCATCACCTCCATGAAGATAACAGTGGGGCTCCCTCCCTCCAAATACAATTCTATTCAGTTATTCCTGCATGAACAATCTACATGGCATTGATTCAAGGGGCACTCGTCTTTGCGTTTGCAAACAACCCTCACATCATTTGGAAAAATTCCCTCGACCCACTCAAAACCATGGGAACTATGTCCATAATCAAAATTGATTCTCCAACTCACTAAAAACCATGGGAATCCCACCCATCCTTAAATTGGTCCCTTTACACACTCAAAACCATGGGGACCCCACCAATTATTCTTTATGTACAAATAGTTCCCCGATCCACTCAAACCTGTGGAAACCATTGATTATTTTGGAATAAACCATTGGTCACCTTTGATTGATGTCGTTGAGTCTCGATATTCCCCGCATTGTTAGTTTTGGTCCATCACCATACCCTCAGTATTGTGTCTCCCACAAAGCCCTTCATCTGTTGTTTGTCTCCCTCCGTTACACTTTGTCCCCTTATATTAAATAATGTTGTCATCCATTACTCCCCAAGTTTACATCGATCAAAGAAAGTTATGAGACCCTCGTCTTATCATGTACTTCAACTCTCATCGAAATCAGCTCACCATATCATGAGAATTGTAGTAGTTACATGAGGTACCTATGAATCATTTTCAATCACTATAAGGGATCACCTCGAACGAAGTAGGGAGACTCATTAGTGATCCCTAAATTAGTGGTCTCCCCTATCCGCGATGTCAAAACATCTATCGCATCAGGGGGAGTTGTACTTTTTTAAGGTATCAGTGTTCACAATTGCAAATCATGGCAATAACACATCTGGTACTCTAAAGTTCCCCATTCAACAACTTCGCTAGCATTCCAATCCCCCACCCCCGTGGGATTCTCATGTTCTTTAATAGTTATGCTTCTTCAACACCAATAACAACATTTCCAAGTTCATCTAAGCTTACATGGATTGAAGCCACCTTCATCCAAGTACCATCAATTTTAAGAGTTGACCCCCCAGCCTCCTCCTTTTGTAGTCATCTTGACAGCTTTTCACGAGCATGGGTATTCCTACCTCATTTGTATAAATCATAATTCTTTATTACAACTTCGCCAACAATATTTCCCTATGGGAGGAATTTATCGTCCACATGTGTTTTACAACTTACAAGAATAAGGGAGAAAAAAAGAAACGATGATGTCGTATCGGCCCTAAAGTACCCTCTGAACCTCATTAATCAGGGGGCATCTATTAACGCTCAAATTTTGCATGCATGCAACATTTTTGAAAATATTATAGTAAGGCGTCATCAACATATAGCATACATCCCACCGAATACATCCTCATCAAGGTCCAGAAATCAATATGAGTTAAAAGTGCCAAAAATAGTCAAAAGGAAAGGTCATGCAGCTAAATCTATGTTTACTTGCATTATTGTGCGTATTAACAGTTATGTTCCTAAAGAAACCTAGTGCGGATTTCCTTTCAATATTCGTGCAACTGTCAAAACAGATGGATATTAGCTACCCACCATGCATTGAAGGTTCATCAATGGCCTAACACCTCCAAGAATTTGAATTTGGCTCATCCCATACCTGGTGTCATTAAATAGACCCTTTTGTGTACCTTGGATCTAGTTCATGGAGTCAATGGGTTCACATTTAGATCTAGTTGTTTCTTCGTCACCTCTTGGCCTATAAAAGGAAGTCAAGGGCATACATATTGTACAATAAAATCAGAGAAATGTTATGTTGTTGTAATTATGTCAAAGCTTCCTCATAGCTCACCTCTTCCCATAGCTATTAGCATTCTCCAATATCCCTTTCCACCTTCCTCCAAGGGACAAGTGTTTCTCCCATTTTTTCTTCAAGTTATTTGGCAGTTAGTGTGGAAAAATATGCCTCCCTAAGGGATATTGTTGGATTCACTTTGAGTCCCACACATCCTAGGTGAAACTACATGTATTTGCTTAACCGTTGGGAAATCTAAATTGGTTCTAGCATTGGCTTCTTATTGTGGTTTTCATTCCCTCATTCCTTTTTATTTATCTCAAGTTATTTTTGTTTTTATTTTGTTTTGTTTTACTAAAAAGAGCTTGCAGGATCAATTTGGGATTATCACATTTGCTTTATGTAATACAATATTGGGCCTTGTCAATAACCTCAAAGGCTCTCACCCAACATGGGAGAGGCTAGACACCTTTGCATAATTTCCCACAACAAAGTTACACTGCTACTCAGGAAAGAAGATACAATCAAATCAAACTCAGATACCTTCCATGCTCATACTCAACCACCTTGGGGTCCAAAATACCTACCCCACACAACACCAAGAAGATACCGCTTCACTACGCAACAGTCCCTTGGGCATCACCTTCCTCCAAGTGTTATTCAATGTGAGCATAAAAATATCACCCAAACCATGTTCATCTTCCAGGAGGTTGCAATATTCCCTAGGTTACAAATCTTGGCTACGCACCCTAACTAATTTTTAGGGATTTGCTTCAGTAGTTGTCTAACTGACCACTCGGTATCACAAGACTAATAACAACCATGCTTGGTATGACATCAAAACAATGAGGAGAAAGAGATATTGGGAACATGAATGATACTGAGAAGGATTCAAAAATTTCAAGGTATGATTTTGACAACTAAGCGTACTACAAAGGATTTACAGGAGAATTTCACCTCAGTTGGACATACTCGGACAATTTTGGAATAGTCTTGCAATCACTAGAATAAAAACATCAATTAGAGGTGCACAGGAATAAGTTCAACAACTGGGACAATCTCACAGCTCTTGTAACAAAATAGTAAGGACAAATACATAGTAGCTTCTCTCAAAGGCTCCTTCATCAACTTCCTATCATGACCAAGAACTAGAACTCGAAATGTCAAGTCTCAAATGGGAAAACAATGGTAGACTACACAGACATGAGAGGTCGAGTTTCTTAAGCCATGTAACTTTGTTTGTGTCAAACCCCAACTAATAGATAATTTAAGTATTGAAAGTTCAATTCGACTCATAGATTACCCAATGAGCAATCCCCATCTCCCAATTCTGTGGGGTGGTTGACACAAGAAATATCAAACCCATGAATTCTCCTTCCCAAGACAATAATTGCCTCAACTACTTCCCTCTTGGAAGAATTAAATGGGTGCATGAGTCAACTTGGTAGTTGGTGACTCATAACTATATTGGACACTTGGTTTTCATTCATTGGCTTCATCGGTTTAATACGTCCCGTCCTAACCTTAGGAAAATCATGCCTTGTGCTCTTGTTTCCTTACACAATCAGTTGTGGATTTTCTTTATTAATATAATGCATATTTACATCAAATTTACACTTATATTATGCTTGACGAGTGCATGGTCCACCAAATCATATTTACTTGCTGATATATACTCAAGATATCCATGGTAGGGCCTTGGCCTTGAGCTTCTCACCATGTTCCTTACAGTTATCAATGATATTACATAATTTACATAGCATATGCTAAGGGGTCAAAACTAGGGACATTACAAGTCTCATGATGGTTTTACAGTATCTTTATGCTCATATATGTTAATTTTTTTTGTTTTTATGTTGGGACAATATATTTGATATTATAGTGTTAGAAAGGGTACATTTCTTGGGAAAGATTTGTTGTATCTGCACAAAATAGGGAAACTTTGGTAATCTCATAGTATTTATCTCACTCATCATAGCAACAATGTGAACTTGTTTGTATTTCTCTACTGAATTCTTGTCTTTTATTATAAAAATTATACTCGTTCTTGTTTAAAAAAAAATCAAATTTCTTTTTTAAAGTAGACAATTTATAGTTTTTTATGAATTGAAAATTGTCATCATAAATTTGTATTAGTGTTAATATTTTATTTTTGTAAGTTAGGTTTGTTATTCTATTAATAATGTACAAAAATGTAGAGTTGGTTCCCATAGTAGAGGAAATTGAAGCTATAGTTTCTAAAAAAATACCCATGATAAGCCCCAATCAAAGAGAATTACGTTTTAAACATTTTAAGTTGTTTGTTGATCAGAATATTTCACCTCCTGCAGACGACAAGGTGTTCCGCTGGCCTAAATGGTTCAGATCCAAAAAAAATAGATCATAGAGGTTGATAACTCCCCCTAGACGCTGCAGATATCTGTAATACAAGGCTTTGATAGTTCACCTATGTACCTGCAAAAGATTTCAACACAAAACAGATCAAAGCAACCAGAATATGATCTACTAATCTATGCTAGTGACTAAGGAATCTAGCAATATATATCTGAAATCAAACATCAACAATATATATGGGACAGAAAATCAACTTGCATTAGAAATATGAAGAAGTTTACAACCAAGCCTTAGTGTTGACATGCATCTCCATGAAACCAGATCTTCATCCCCAAAAGCTATGACTCTAGCTCTCTATGCTCTCTCCAAATGATCTTGGGCCAAGAATCAGTCCAACAGCATAACAATACCTTCAATGTTCTTCCCTCAACCATGGCTATGAGCTCATATTTATAGGGATTTAATGGATAGAGATGGTTGAGAAATTAGTGGGTGAGGTGGCCTCTAAGATCCTAGGATGAGGGATCTCGAGCTCAACCAACATACAACAGTAGGGATAAGGGATATCTCTAGGCTTATCATCTAGAAGCCTCTAGAAGCTTCTATTTTTCTCCTTTTACCCAGGGTACCGCACTTCTCCTTCTATGATAGAGCGGTTCTGGTAATAACCACCTATTGACCAAGGGTAACAGGCGGTGGCACCGCTTGTGGACAACCGATGAAAGGCGATGTGAGCAGGGGTACCGCTCTTGGATAAGGGAGGATGAGCGGTGCTGGGAATTTTTCTGATAGACTGATAAGAAACTATTTAGTCTTCACTCCAGAAGCTGGGATTTCAGGGCAAGTAGGTATGTCAAAGATCTTATCACATGATGGTGACAGGATTTTGGTATAACAGGATGCCCCCCAAAGCATGAGTCTTAGAGTGATATGATAAACGAGAGCTTTGAGAACAAGTCGTTTCCAGGAGATGAAAATGTTGACTCGATCAGAGCATGCAGTCAAGTAAGCATCTATAGTACATCAGTATGTTGACTCATAGACACAAGTAACCAAACTCATAGTTGCAGACCAATACAAGGCAGATCCATGAGTGGAATAAACAAGCATGGCTACTAGAATACAGCGTAGATCCATGTGATAGAGGACTCAAACTTGGACATAGCTACCAGACATACAATGTAGATCTATGTCATACAGATGCAAATTTGAGCATAGCCACGACCATACAAATGTGGATCCATGCTAGATATACAAAACTCCATCGCAACCTGGGGAAAAAGCAATGAGCGCTTTTAAACAGATACCCAAGGTCTTTGTCTCGTCTTCCACAAAGTACGATTCTATCCATGTGATTACAATGATCTGAATTTGAACATGGTAGAAACCACTTGATTACCGGCCAATGATGTGAACCGTTAACAAGTGCGAGAGAGATCACCATTAATGTCAATGATTCCCAATGTACTCTAGTACAATCTACTAAGTGTGAATAGATGTCCTGATGTCGAACACCCAGTCGATTCTATCGATCAAAGGTCAATGATGTGAACCTATGTCGAGAGCAATAGAATCTGTCATTAAGGCATACAGATCTCAAGGTACTAAATATTGTTTCTAAGACTATTTCCTGGATGATGAGCTGATGTTGACGGGAATAGTCTCGTCGAAGGAGGGCCATGATGAGTCCCACATCAACGACACGAAACTCGGAACATAGTTATGGAATGATGTGAATGTAGTAACCATATGACTGACTCAAAGATACTGACACAAAGGATGTGTATACTACATAGGTAAGACAAAATGACTTGGCATCATGACTAGACAGGACAGATACATAATGAGACAGTGGACAATGCATTCTTTTGAAAGACTCAAAGGATTGGCATTACTCATGAAAGTGGATCGTCACGGAGATCAGCTGAATACCCAATTGATTGACATGATTGTGCAGACAAGTGCCATGTTCAAAGGTAACGACACACAACTACCATTATTTGCAAAATGATTCCCTTTCTCATTTTCCCCATGATGATCGATGAGTGCCTCTTTTCGGTTTTACAAGTTCAAAGAGGGTAACAAACACTCGATATAGCTTGTCAGAAGACAAGTCCAGTCCCATATGTTTTACGAACCTGAGAGAGGATGGGTTCATTCTCAAAATGGGTCTCTCAATGTTTAATTTAACGAGTCCACTGAAAGAAAACTCGGTATCGTTCACGTTTAGAGAGTCTGAACGAATACAGAAGAAGACTCCATGGGGGTCCTTTTTCGTATGATTTAGTCTCTAAGGCCCGAAAAAGTATAAAATCATATCTTAGAGAACTCTTCCAGTCATGATTGGCTGGAGAGTTCCTTTCTCGTAAATAGTACTGTCTGAACCGAGAAAGAGATAACCTACCGTCGGATAGATGACTCTTCAAATACTTTAACGAGCATGAAGAAGACAAGATCGCTCGACAATCTTTTCATATTTAGGGAGTCTGAAAAGGGTTTAAAGAGAACTCCATGAAGTTTCTTTACACAATGTCACTTTTTACAAGCCTAGAAAGATTTGGAAACGGACTCGACTATATTTTCATGTTTAAGGAGTCTGAAAGAAGATGTGAAAAGAAGACTCCATAACGTTTCTTTACACAATGTTGTATTTTACGAGCCTGGAAAGAAACTTGAACTAGACTCGGAACTTTGATTCTAGATTTTAACGAGTGTGACAAAGTGTCGTAATACACGCTCAACGACCTTTTCCGTTTTGTGAAAGTACAAAAAATCCATAAACAAACTTTCCAAAGCTTTTACTAAAGTCAACCTGTAGACGACTCATAAATAAGTGTTAAATGCATCCAAAATCAACATTAAGGGATTACGACAAATAGATTTTGACCAGAACATGATGTAATATCAAAACTATACTAATTCAAACCCAAAAAATGTCTATATAAGGTAAGTAAATAGTAAAAAATCAAACATTTCACTATTTACCTCTAGCAGAGAGCACTTGGAGCATTTTTTAGCTAAATATTCCACAGCTAATACTGGGAGTTTCCACCATCTGTTTTCAGTATCGTCAGTTGCAGGTAACAGCTAAGACCTTCTTCTTTCATTTCATAGCTTTTATTTTGGGATTTGATTGGGTTTTAGGCCTATTTGGCAAGCCCTAAAATCCTATTTGCCGGCACCGCGGCTACCCCTTGCGGGATAGGCAGTACCACCCGAGAACCGCGCCAAGAACAAGGTGGACAGGCGGTGCCACCGCCTGTCTCCGACGGGGCACAAGCGGTGCCGGCCATGGAGAAATTAAACCAATGATATATACAAAATTAACTCATTCTTTTGAATTGTAATGATTCAAGGATGATATTGATGTATACCATTATTGTTTTGGCAGGTCTAGGCTTCCAAAATATGGTGATATGGAAGGAAAGAACACATGATGACGAGGATGCTGCTGCAGAAAGGGATCCATTTTGTATTGCTGCACTCCTGAACTGTGGACTTCTAAAGTTCTTCTGAACACCAAGCATGGTGTCCCACGAGAGACTACTGGAACACATACTGAGAATGTGGAATCCAAAACAGCAGTATTTCGAGGTGGTGGCACATATACTTACAGTGGAGGTAGAGGACATCTACTTCCTGACTAGCCTATCGAGACAGGGTGCCCCTATCTCACTGACAGGTTCCCATGGCGGGGACATTACCACCAGAGAGCTAATAGATCGACACTATGCACCAGGTACAAGCACATCGGGGAAGAAAATCCCCATCAGGGCAGTGATAGACAGGGCTCTACGGATCGTTATGTTCACCATGCAAAGGGTGGCAGGGAGCCAGGGTGTACATCAGGCTTCCAGGGCACATATACTGTATGCCCTAGAGGCAATGGCACCTACGGTGTTCAACTGGGTGGAAGCATTGCTTCCAATCTTCAAGGATCAGCTAACTAAATGTTGGCAGGGAGAGCTGAAGCGATTTGTCTTTGGTTCCATCTTAGCTTGTTTCTTCTTTGAGCAGGTCCCCTAGATGAGGCCCTAGGTGAATTTTTGGAGTCTGAGAGCACGGGACCCCTATATGCTAAGGTGGGTCCAGATCATGGCTCGCACAAGAGCGGGTAGGGGCAGAGTGAAGTTCAATGACGCGTTCTTCAGATGGTTGCAGGATCAGATGCTCATGGTCAAGGACTATGCCTATGCGGGCACAGATTTTACAGGTGATCCTGACCTACCACTCCCGCCTGGAGGGCAGTGGGGAGACATTGGTAAGAAACAAAAAACCCTAAAGATGAAAAAATGTTTTTATGTGTTTTTATGTTTTTATGATAGGTGACGAGACTTGTTTGTCTTCATGCAGATGTTGGATCAGCGAGGCCTGGAGGAGCATCTCCATTAGATAGGCGAGTCAGAGCTCGCTTTGTGCCATAGGGTGATGATATCACCGGGGAGATGGAGGAGAACCTTGAGAGGTTGACTCTGGACATCCCGAATGCTTACATAGATGACCTCTCGACTAGATATCATAGATCTACGGCGGGAGTACCAGGGCAATTCAGCAGGCTGCTTCGCAGGGTGGCTCGAGCAGTGATGTTTTATCATGAGCACCACTAGTGGATGAGACATGTATACTGAAAGCTGATAGCTTCAGGATTTTGTATGATGATTTTTCCTGAAATCCTACGTGTTTCAGATGAGGTCTCAGGACCTATTTTTTGTAACATTTTTCGTATATATATATATATACAGACTTTTACATGATGTTTATACGTTTCAAATGGATGAATGCATTTTCTATGAGTTCTATGTGTCTTTAAATGTTTATTTACAATGTACCATGTTTGATTAACGTCATGAATGGGCAATATGCCAATATAGGATGTAATTAGCCAATGAATCAGCAACTACATTATGTTCCCTAGGGATATGCCTATATGTAATGGTTCCAAATGATCTTTCTAACAAACGTACCCTCCGGAAGAGGCAGAGGAGCACTGGGTTCCTAATGGTGTAGACATGGTTTAAATGACAAACCACGAGCTAAGAGTCCATCAAAACTACTAAATCAAGGACATCTTGGGAGGCAGCTTCAGTCAGAATACCGATGACCGCTTCATACTCGGCGATGTTATTAGTAGCGGGACCTAAGCAAACCGCTCCTGAACTGACCAAATCTTCAGCTGGAAAAAGAGAACCCAAGCAGCCGAGGCTAGATTCAAGGCGTGGCAGCAAGCACCATCAGCGAAGCCGTAGAAAGACATCTGCATGACCAAAACATGGTATAAACATATGCGGGCACCAAAACTCAAAACCATCTTGAAAACACTGAAAACACACTGAAATTCAATCAATATACATATATACAAGATACCATCCAACAAGACCTAGGCATAGTACCTTTTCAGGTACAAACCATTGCAAGGTTGCCCCAAAGGGATTCCATCATAATCTACCAACTCATAGGCTCCTTTCTCTAACACCTTGGAAATAATGAAAGGTCCATACCACATAGACTCGAACTTACCCTTTCCTAGCTTGTCATATCTCTGGTCATAAGTTAAAACTAGGTCACCCTCATTGAAAACACGAGGCTAGACGAATTTATCGTACCACGCCTTGACGCGTTTCTTATGTGCCTCATTAGCCAAGGAAGCATTTATGCGAATCTCATCAAGGTTATTCAAGTACAAGAATCTCGCTTCCTCTGTGGAAGTGTCTGGGGGAAGTTCGATGGCAAGTTGTAAAGATGGAATCTAACATTGGATAGGCAAGATAGCTTCAAGTCCATAGACAAGCTAGAATGGCGTGAAACCAGTAGTTGTTTTCACGGAAGTCCGATAAGCCCAAAGAGCGAAAAAAAGAACGAGATGCCAATTGGATTTATGATCTCCAACCATCCGACGAAGCATAGTTTTCAAAACCTTGTTAATGGCCTCTACCTGACCATTAGCTTACGGATAATACGGCATAGAGTTTTCATGGCGAAAACATAGCTTGGCACTCAATTCCTCCATCATTTGATTATGGAAATGGGATCCGTGATCAATGACAATGGACTGCGAAACTCCAAATCTAGCTATGATATGATTGAACAAGAAGAGAGCGGCAGTCTTACCATCTTTTGCATATGTAGGAATGGCTTCAGCCCATTTTGTAAAATAATCCACGGCTACGATGATGTACCATGCCCCCCGACTGAGGTAGGTTTACAATGCATAAAGTCAATCCCCCATTTGCCAAAAGGGCCAATGGCAATGACGAGGTGAAGCGGAGCAGGATGGCTGCGCTTTTTGGGATAAAAATGTTGGCATGGTGGGCATTTCTTAACAACCTCATGACAGTCTTTGAAGATAAAAGGCCAGAAATAGACAGTGCAAAGAATTTTCTAGGCTGTAGCCATCCCAGATAAATGACCGCCACTTGCTCCAGAGTGGAAATCATTTAGCACGTGTTCAACCTCCTCATGAGTGAGGCATCGCCGAAGAATGGAGTCAAACCCACGTCTATACAAGGTATCACGCAAGATAAGGTAGTATTTCGCATGGTGACGAATGCAGCGACGATCATCACGAGATAGATGTGGCTGAAAACGCTAGGTCTGGAGATAAATTAATAAATCTCCATACCAAGGATCAGTAGTTCTAATTAGGAACATGAATTCATTCGGAAATGAATTGTTGGGCTCAGATTCAGTGGTAGCAAAGGGAAGGTCACACATAAGCTCGGCAAAAACCAAATATTTCTTTGATGTAGCCTTGGCAAACTCAAGATCGAACTCCTGAAGGATGACGATCCAATGGGAGTACTTGCCCCCGAGTACCTGACGAGTCAGAATGTAGTACATCGGGTTCTGGTCTGCCAATACGGTGGTAGTGCGAAGCAAAATGTAGTGATAAAATTTTTGCACAGCAATGACCATGGCCAAAGCTAGCTTCTTCACATGTGAATAATGGGTTTCAGAATCAATAAGATTCTTACTGGCATAATAAATCACATGCTCCTAACTGTGGAGATTGTCCTGCACTAAAACCATGGCGATGGTAGTAGCAGAGGCAGCAATATACAAGAGAAAATCCTTTGAATAGTCCAGCGGGTGTATCATGGGTGAATGATTCAGAGTGTGCTTAAGACTATCAAAGGCGCGTTGGGCCTGGTCATCCCAGAATAATGGAGTGTTCTTGATCCGTAGGACCTCAACTTTAGTGCATTAAAAGTTTGTTGTAAAGGAATGCATGCAATAGGTTAATTAAAGGAACAACCTTAACAGAAATTAAATGCTCAGAACAGAAATGAAAAACCACAACACTGATAGACAGATACAAGGAAGAAAAAACAGAAACAGAGTCACAAACAGAAGTTGATAACGAAGTTCACCCCCTCCACTGGGCTACATATCCGGGTCCCTCTCCAATGGGTACCGATCCAATTAATGGCTTTAAAATGTTACAAATGGTTCTGGCATCAACCTCAGCATTTGCAGAAACAGAATGCTGGACAAGAAGTCTTCAAGACTCCTCTCTGGAACTTACAACTTGGACTTCAAAAGATAAAGAAGCCAAACTATAACAGAGAATGGGTCGACTTCTAAATACAAAACAACACTCTGGATAAATCGCGGCAAAAACTCTCCTGCTATCCTTTTGTCTCTGTCAAAATTAACTACAGCAAACTGTAAAACAGAAGGCTGAACAGAAATTCTTCAAGAATCCTCTCTGGAAATTACAACCGGGTATTCAAAAGGCAAAGAAGCCCACATGTAACAGAGAATAGTCGACTTTACACTAACAGCATCTGCAATAATTTTACAGCTAACTTTTTTTTTTCTCCCCCTCCACTGGGCTAAACAACTGCAATATAAAGTTGCCCCTGTATCGTGGCTAGAATCGAGCTGTTGAAGCGTTCAGTGGGAGGAATCGTCACCGGCTCAACTCGCCAAAACGTTACCAAAGAGTCTGTTCCTGCCTCCTTCTGCCAAATGCCAACTCGTTCATCATAACCGACCATTCCATATTCCCCCAACGTTACCAACAGGCCGTTCATACTTATCCAAACGTGGCAACAAAACTGTGCCAACTATGATACCTGCCAGAGCGTTACTCATCTGCCAAGACGGAACCAAAGAACCAAAAGAGCGTTATCAATGCGTCTGTTCATTCCTTGAAACGCAGCATCAATACTATGTACCAAACTGCAAAATGGTTTTGAGTCGGAAGCTTTAGTCATCGACGCGTCCGCCGTTGCAGAAGAGGATAAGCAACGGGCTCCGATTTTACTTCGATGAACTCTGTCGCAATTAGCTGTCAGTTGGTTTCCGAGTCATAAGCTTTAGTTACTTTGGTTTCCGCAGTTGTGGATGGCACACCACTTCTTTCTCCAATTCCGTCGAGTTATTTCGCCGATATTTTAAGTTTTGGGCTTCCGTTGTTGCGGCTGCCGCAAGCGTTATTCTTTCGATCCAGATTGTGCCCGCCGTTGCGGACTGCCTATTGCTCCGACTTCCGATCCGCGCTCCGAACGCCCTTTAAGTTTCTGCCGTTGCGGAAGGGAGAAGGCTTGTGAGCCCCACCGTTGCGGAAGGGGAAAGGCTTCCGTCCTCCGATGTTGCGAAAAGAAGATCTCTTCCGACCTCCGCCGTTGCGGAAGGAGATCCCTTCCGACCTCCACCGTTGCGGA
>LPNX010668860.1:494868-529252 GCA_001517045.1 Pseudotsuga menziesii | reverse complement strand
TTCAAAGGCGATGAAGTCTTGAGTTTTACCAAACCTGGCTGCCATTGTACCATTTTATTTTTATCTTGGATCAGTATATCTTTAAAGACGAATGACCCCCTGGATTAGTTCTTCTTGAGGAGATGCATATAATCGTGTGTTTTCTCAGCGAAATTGCACACGAAACGATGGAGAAATTTTGCCTTCCCCTGCAAAATTTAGAGTTCAAGGATGGTGGTTGGGGCTGGTAGATTAATGATGGTGGCAATCTTCAAAGGATCGATCTGGATGCCAACTTTGGATACCACAAAGCCAAGAAGACGTCTCGTCTCAACGCAAAAAACACATTTATGCGGATTGAGATATATATTATAATGACGACATCTCAGGAATATGTCTCTAAGATGACCGGGGTGGTCCTCCCGTCGCTATGAATGAGCAGGGAGGTCGTCAAGGTACGGTTCAACAATATGTTTAATGTCATGAAACGCATAGGACATCGCACGCTGGAACGTGGCACCAGCATTTTTCAAGCCGAAAGGTAACTTCTTATACGCAAAGGTTCCCCATGGGCAAATGAATGTCATCTTATGCTGATCGGCGGGCAATATCTCAATTTGATTGTAGCCGGAGAAGCCATCCATGAATGAAAAGATGACACTTTCAGCACAGTTGTCGATAATCTGATCGATGTGCGGGGTAGAAAAGTTGTCTTTGGGACAAGCTTTATTTAAATCCCTAAAGTCAATACAAACTCTAATGGTGCCCTTCTTTTTATTAACAAGGACAATGTTCGATACCCATTCCATCATAGGTATAGGATAAATAAAACCAACTTTCAGAAGCTTCTCAATCTCAGCTTTAATAGCTGCGGCCTTCCTAGGATGGACTTGCCTAAGTTTCTGCCTGACAGGTTTAGCCGTGGGATAAGTTTTAATCTCGTGAACCACAATGGAAGGGTCAATCCCCAACATCTCTTCATAGGACCAGGAAAAAATATCACGGAATTCCTTAAAAAGTGCCTTGTATGCTTCAGATTCATCTGTGGAGCAGTTCTGCCCAACATGAACATGCTCAATAACATCAGGCTTGGCTGATATGTCAATTGGGTTCGTCTGAGTAATGTTGCAAAGGTTTCCTTCAGAATCTGTATCTTGCAACAATATAGGACTTTGCGGAACGTTGACAATATCAGTAGGAAACAAGGATGCAAAATCATGGCTGCCCGAACTGGTATTGGGGAGGAACATGGATCTATGATGGTGATCCTCCCAAATGGGCTCACCTGTGTTCATGATCTCTATAATGGACTCGTCGGAAGGAAAAGTCGCGGAGAGATAGTCTAGAACCAGAAGAGAAGGCTCTAACCAGTACAGTAAATGGTAAGGATCCGAAGCCACTAAATGAATGTCATTAGTGTGATCATCGGAACAAGTTTGAATGTTGTCATACATAGCTTCGTGCGAACTCAACGAGGTGGACTCAACAACATTTGTGCCCTGGGGCTCAATATCAAATGAGGCGATCATATGTATTGTCATGGTATCCATGCTAGGAGGAGTAGAGGGAAAAATCCCCATAAGGGATGAATCCTTCAGTATACCTACCCCAATCGACTGGTAAGGAGAAGGGGTTTGACCTAACATGGGGATTTTATTAGTCGTAGAGGCAGTAACATCCGGCGTACAGAAATCAAGCTGGTTAATAGTAAGAATTATTCCGAGATGCGGGAATTGGACCGTTCGAAATACTGTTGAAGCAACACTATTCATGGCATAGAACCAATTCCTTCCTAAAAGGAGGTTATAATCTAAAGGAGCATCTACCACTTCTACTTGGATGGAAACGGTTTTGCCCCCCAGCTCGACCGCGAGGAATGATATGAGGCCATGGGGTTGGAAACCCCGTCCATCAAAGGCTTTAAGGGTCGTAGGTGATGTAACAAGCTTGGGAGAGCCAAGAGCTTTCCAACAAGTAAGAGATAACACCGAGGTCGAAGCTCCTTCATCTAGTACCGTTCGAAAGACTTTCTTTCCCACTACTTTCGTAATGATCTAAAAAGCAAGTTTATGCGGTACTCTACGTTTATAGTTCTCAACATTGAAGTGAATCAAGTTAGTGTTATCCAAGTCTACAACTCCTAATGTAGTCAACAAGTTCTTGCGCTGTGTAGGGCAACTTTGGAGTACTTCTAGGGTAGACATCGCACAAGGTGCCTGAGCGAGATCTTCAACCACATTATAGAATTGAGCAGCTCGAGCATTGGGATTAAAGACAGCCTTCCGAAGAGTACTCTTTGGTGGGTGCAAAATCATGTCGAGAGTAGGCTTCTCGATAGACAAGGGAATAGTAGACGAGGATTCCAGAGAACTAGTGGAGGGAGCTTTCCCTTAATAATATTGATCTTCTTGCTTATCTACGGGTTTATCATAATTCTGGCTTCGAGTTTGCAGATGGATGCTATCTGAGGACATCATACAAATTTCCTTTGATGAACTAGAGTTACCATGGTTCGACATGTGGTCTACCAGCTGTTGTTGAGAGGGGAAAGGATCCGTAAGTACTGCAGGTGCGGGATTAGACTTCAAAACTGGGAGATTTCATCCCGACGGGGACACTCCTTGGAGAAGTGGTCACCACCACATAACAGACAAGGGTATTTAGCCTTCATTTTCCCTGTGTTGTTGTCATTATGGGTTGATTGTGGGGCCTCCTACTGGTTTCCAGGTTTTTTATTTCGATTTATACCTTTCTTTTTATTACCCGAGGTTTGAGTACTTTGAATAGAATTGACCTCGGCAGAAACCTTGGGAGTCGAAGGAGTAGTAGGTTGGTTTTGCTTGGCAGGTTTCGTTATGGATGGGGACTGGATTGAACCAACAATCCCGTCAACAGGTACTTCTGTTGATGGCTTGGCAGGGTCAGTGCTGGGGCGAGGAGCTTGAGGAATCAGGTCATAAAGAGTCCCGGACTGAGAATAAACCAAGTCTAGGTATTGAGCCCAACTAATAGCCTGCTCTTCGGTAACGGCATTGCCCATGGCCACATCTCGGGCAATAGGAGGCAACAAGGACTTAGTGAACCAATCAGCTAACAACTGATCCGGAATAGGGGCCTTAATAAGCCTTCTCCGCCTTCTCCACTCATGAATATGATAAAAAATATGGGTGGAGGTGTTCTATCGCAGAGAAGTTAAAAGATCAGTGCGCGTTTCATAACGAATAGGGAGCTGAAAGTGCGTAAGAAATACGGTTGCCAACGAGCCAAAATCCACAAATGAATGTTGTAGGAGTTCAATATACCACTTCGCGGCTATACCAGTCAAAGTTCGTTGAAAGAGTCATAACCGAACGGAATCATCCATGAGGGACTTCAAGGAACACCACAAATGAAAAGTCATAACATGGTTCCGCGGATCTTCACCCTGCTTCCCATCGAATTTTGGAATGTCCGATGGTAACTTTACTGGAATGGGAGGCCACGAGGGATTGTGTTGAATGGGATCATTAATCAACTTGGACAAATCAGGCAAGTCCAAAGTTGCAAGGAAAGGTAACTGTCTATTGGGCTTCATACACCGGTAATATTGATATGGCATGAAATTACCAGTAGGGCCATAGGTTGACTGATAAACAGGTTGCAATGAGGAAGAACTACCGGGAAATCCGCCGATGGGGGGTTTATTTCTGGAATTAGGACCACCATGGCCTCCAAGAGGAGGACCGTCAGAGCCACCGGGACCGCCGGCACCACCGGGACCACCAGGACCACCAAAATGCGGACCACCAGACCCTCCGGAACCTCCATGAGGTGGAAAACCTCTGGAGCCACTGGAACCACTAGGTGGAGGGCCACCAGACCCTCTAGAGCCATAAGGAGGAAAACCACCAGGTCCCCCAGGACCACAAGGACCGCCAGGACCATGAGAAGGACCGCCAGGCCCTCCAGGACCATTAGGTCCCCCAGGGGGAGGACCTCCATAAGGCGGTCCTCCCACACCTCTCGCAGTATGTATGGGTATCCCTCCCATGGCTGGCATGTAAGACCAGTTGGGTTTCCCCCATGGCGTAAAAGTGTTGCTAGGGAATGGAATTCCAATAAGATTAGATGGATGATTTCATACAGGTATTTGATAACCATAACCACTAGAAGACTGAATGGCAACAGGTTGTGCCCCCAAGGGCTGACCCGAACTAGATGGGGGATTTACCACATTAGTGTGGGTGGGAGGGACAAAAACTATAGATGTTTCTATGTTAGAGGTCTGCTCTTGACTAGGTACAACTCCAGGATCAGATAACGTAGGTCATGTCGAGGGTTGCCCCTTGGCATTCAAAGGTACTGAAGACACAGGAATTGAAGGTTGGGCCCCAGACGCAAAAGATCTAGGCGGATTTGGATCAGACATAACATAAGAGGTGAGAGGGGTGGAAATTTGACCTGGGATGTGGGTTGTTAATGGATAATCTATAATCAGTTCGATGGGTCTCGTAGAATTGGCTAGTGAACGATATCTCACAGGAAGGAATGTGGAACGAACTAGTGAAGGGCCTAATAGGTTGTCAATCTGCTTTTCTACCTCCTGTGTACGGAAGATAGCGATACGGTATTGCCTGTGTTCTTCTTCACTTTCAGGAGAACTTACACAGGTGCCAAATGAGGCAATGGCCTATTCGATAGGTGTCTCCCAAAAAGGAGCATTAGGACCAAAGTCCGGATGAGTATCATCAACATGATCTTCCGCGGGAGGATGGAGCGATGAATCCTCACGGGAAGGCTGTTGGACCAAGGGAGGCGAGTGTGAAGAATATGGTACTCCACTTTCCGCCACCACATAATCTCCCACTTGGGAGGTGGTAGTAGCTCCTTGGTCGATAGCTTCCATTGGATTTCCTTCTGATACAGAAGTAAAATTGGGTGGCAAGCCCCGTACTCTCCTAGACTGTCTTAACTCAGCCAGTGTGTACAATTCCTATCTAGCCTAGGTTCTGAAAATCTAGAAAAAACACACCAAAAGACTTCCCTACTCAAACTATAGGTCAAAACAAGCAAACTTAAAATGACAGGAGGAGTTCAAAAGTCAGGTCTCTCACTAGGATTGTCAAGTCGGTGCCACTCGCGATATACCTCGAGGGTACGTGCATAGTAATCTCCCCGAATGTTGTTTTCGGTGTATGGCTCCAAACAAGATGGCCAAAGGGCTTTTCTCAGATAGATAAGGTACCCTAGTGGGGTCTCCCGATATACTCAAGGTACATGGGAGCTCAAATCGGTAGTAGTGTTGTCTAATGCATAACCGTACACAAGGGGCCTTCCGATATACAATCGAGTATGTGAAGTACCTTTCTATATACCTCAAGGGTACGTGAAAGGCCGTTCAATATACCAACAGTACGTGGAAGAACCACGCGAGTCCCGGAATGTAATGCTGACAAATAACGGCATCTCCTACGTTTTACGATGCCCAAACACGTTTCTAACCTATCACTCAAGTTACTACATAAATTTTAACCTACAACTACCGTTGATTTTAACTTGTACGGTTAGGTGAATGCATGATGTTTTGACAAAAAAGTAAAACCATGTAGTATGCTTGTGCAAATGTTCACTTTACCGTTCAATATGCCTACTTACAGGAGGGAAGAGAGTGTTTTTCTTTTTGTTTCAAAACCAAAAATCATTCCAATCAACAGTCATGAATATCAAATCAAAGACAAGCAAATACTTCTACAAACCAAACTCTTCTTTCCGAAAGCAAATGGGAAGGGTGAGAATCCCTTTTCCTAAAAGAACAACACCAAGCACACCCATATGCCAATGCACTCTAACTTTTCAAATTTCTTAAAAACATAAGCAAATCTAACTTAAAACTACCAATTCTTTTTTATTTTTATTTTGATCGATATAGTCCTATATGCATGAGAGATGAAAGATCGTAAAGGTCCTGAAAGCTTATGAAGCCAATCAGAAAACCCAAATCCAATGCTCAAATATGATGTCCTAATCTCAAACAAAAGTTTTCTTTTTTGAAGGGAAGAAAAATAAATTTACTATGCAAGCAAGAAATGAAATCTAGAAGCTAATATAATGTTCTTCTTTCCGTATATGCAATGAAAAGAGAGTTCAATGAGCACCCTAACTTTCAGAAAACAAGAAATCCTTCTTTAAACACAACCAACGAGCAAGAAGCAGATGAACAATCAAAAAGACTGAACAAATTTTTGAAATTCCACTCAAAATCAATCTTGAACCATCAAAGCAGCAAGCCACACACATCAGATTCAATAACACAAGCCTGATAACATAACTGAAAGCAATCAAAATTCCAAATTTTTACAAAGAAAAATGAGGAAAAAGAATTTTGGACTAATGCCTACCTGATACCGCGCTTCGCAGGTGTTGTAAGAGCGTTTCCAAAGTAGCACCGCTCTTCGCTAACCAAATACAGGTGGTGGCACCGCTTACTGCCCAACAGAGTCGCCAGATTTGTTGATCGGAATATTTCACCTCCTGTGGACAGCAAGGTGTTCCACTTGCCTGAATGGTTCAGATCCAGAACAAATAGATCACAAAGGTTGATAACTCCCCCTAGACGCTATAGATATCTGGAATACAAGGCTTTGATAGTTCACCTGTGTACCTGCAAAAGAGTTCAACACGAAACAGATCAAAGCAACCGGAATATGATCTACTAATCTATGCTAGTGACTAAGGAATCTAGCAATATATATATGAAATCAAACATCAACAATATATATGGGACGAAAAATCAACTTGCATTAGAAATATGAAGAAGTTTACAACTAAGCCTTAGTGTTGACATGCATCTCCATGAAACCAGCTCTTCATCCCCAAAAGCTCCGACTCTAGCTCTCTATGCTCTCTCCAAATGATCTTGGGCCAAGAATCAGTCCAAACAGCATAACAATACCTTCAATGTTCTTCCCTCAACCATGGCTATGAGCTCATATTTATAGGGCTTTAATGGATAGAGATGGTTGAGAAATTAGTGGGTGAGGTGGCCTCTAAGATCCTAGGACGAGGGATCTCGAGCTAAACCTACCCACAATAGTAGGGATAAGGGACATCTTGAGGCTTATCATCTAGAAGCCTCGAGAAGCTTCTCTTTTTCCCCTTTTACCCAGGGTACCGCACTTCTCCTTCTATGATAGAGCGGTTCTGGTAATAACTGCCTATTGACCAAGGGTAACAAGCGGTGGCACCGCTTGTGGACAACCGATGAAAGGCGGTGCGAGCAGGGGTATCGCTCCTGGATAAGGGAGGATGAGCAGTGCTGGGAAATTTTCTGATAGACTGATAAGAAACCATTTAGTCTTCACTCCAGAAGCTGGGATTTCAGGGCAAGTAGGTATGTCAAAGGTCTTATTACATGATGGTGACAGGATTTTGGTATAACATTGTTCTGAAGGGTTTAAATAGTTGGTGTTCTTGTTGATTTCTTTAACATGAAATAATCCAATTTCTATCTATGCTAAAAGACAACCAAAAAGAAAAATGTGAGCAATCATTATGACACCTAGTCATCGTCATTAGATTCTAAATCCACATTGATAAACGTTGGAGTGGGAGTGGAATCAACATGCTTCTTTGTGATTGGAAACTTGTTTCCTTATTGTTGATCCCATCCAACAACTTCCATGTTCTAGAGGAGTTTGACAAGGGCCTCATACTTCTTGTCCAAGAACTCCAATTTCTCCATAACTACCCTTTGTTGAACACCCTATTGTTCAATATGTTGAGCTACAATACATTTGGTATGCCAAAAGAAGGTGAATTGCTTGAAGTACTTTTCAGAGGCCCATGTTTCCCCCCTTCTCCCTCACTTTTTTCTCCAATTCCTCCACCCCATCCTTAATGATAGCATGAAATTGCCTATAGTGGTGCATCATTGCTTCTCTTGCCCTGTTTTCCACTCTAGTGGGCTTTGAGGTTTCCTTCTTGCAAATTCTAAGTTGAGCTCGTCTGATAGGTTTGGAGGCATTGCTATCACCCATTATGGATTTTTCCTTGGGGTGCTTGTCACTCATAGTTGAAAATGGAGGTTGTTCTTTACCAAAATCACTTACATCTTGAAGAAGGCTAAGATTTTTTGTCTCAATTCATTTCCAATCATTGATCGAGCCAATAATCTAAGTAAGATGAGATTGGAGTTCATTGGACGGCATCCCTAACACTTCATCTACTCCATATGAACCTTGTAACTAGTGGGTATTAGGGCCCAAGATATTCTAACTCTAAGTGCCTTATCAATACCCAACAATCCTCCCATTCAAAACTGCTACAGAGTATGGTGAGATTGAAGTTTTACGAGCTTAAAGTATTGTTGCGAGGTTTAGTGGAGTTTCAAGAGTGGATTGAGATAACCATAAGAACAACCAAGTAAACGAAACAAAAAAACACATTTTATGATACCTTTCACACCAAGCTTGCTCTCTAATCATAGAAAGCACTAGTTGTTTGATGCAATCGTTTGCTTGCACATGCAAAGCCATCATCGTCGACTTCACCATACTGAAAACTAACCTCATCCTCTCTTTCTCATTCCTACATGCCATCAACATAACCCACCTATAACTTGCAGAAATGGACTTCCAACTTTAATATGCTATTGTTCTAACTTCTTTTTATTTTGAAAATATTTGAACAATTTCTAGATTTATATCATAAACTTCTTTATAGCATTCTAATTTTATTTTTATTAAATACCCCTTGAAATCATGATTGTTCCAATTTTATTGAATACCCTTAAAATCATGGTAATAGTTATGTTCTAATTTTATTAAGTACCTTTAAAATCAAAATAGTTATGTTCCAATTTTATTGAAATCATGATACTTCCAATTTTATTGAATTACCTAGAAAGCGAGATAGTTATATTCGTATTGAAAAGCGTTTTAGTTAATTAATATGTTTTAAAAATGAAAAAAAAACTATTTTTTTTTAATTTAAAATATATTAATATATATATGTAAAATGATGTATAATGAAAATTTTAACATTCACGAAATCTCTATTTTCACGTATAAAAGTGAATATCAAATATTTAAAGTCTATGGGCAGGTTATTCCATTGATCAAATAATGTGAAAAGACATGCTAGGAATGTTTTTGTTTGTATCCAAACATAAATCAAATGGCTGATGTCATGCTGGATTCTGAGAGGAGTCTAAAGAGAGATTTATTTATTTATTTTTAAAAAAGGGCGGCGGCCGTGATTCATTGAATGTAGAGTGAACAGGAACGCACAGCACCGACATACATGTATGTTCTGGAAGCCAAGGCATGGCCCAAACAACATTAATAGCTATATCACACGTATGGACTGGAAGCCAAGGCATGGCCCAGCCAACATTAATAGCTATATCACACGCACACGTGGACGTGGACAAAAGGAGGAGAAGTAGAAGGCGCCGAAGTAGAACACTTGGAACAGGCATTCACGAAAGGGACTACACAACTAAGCCAGTAAACAATAACCGGTCGCCAGGCCATTAATACGCGGTTACAAGTTAACGGAGACCAGACTCAACGGTTATTGAAAATGAATCTCAGGGATCGATTTTAGCTCTGTGAGGCCTAGTCCAGTCCAGTCTATTCATCGCAATTGTCAACGGCAAATATTACAAACCTTTTAATTCACTGAAGCTCTGTCCAAATCTGGAAGTGAAGTTGGATTACTGTCAGACCCATTCGGGCGGCCTTGGAGACAGACTCCGGAAGGAGAATTCCCCTGCTGTATCTCTGCTAAGAAGTCTCGCATCTTCATTATCAGGAGCATTAGTAAACGCAGGCAGCTCCGTTACGGGAATCGAACCTGTGGCGTTAGTTTCGACGTCGGTCGGAAAGACAGGTACTCTAGCGGTCTGTGCGGTTTTCAGAAGGGCGTGATCTTCCCAGAGCATGAAATGGATGAGAACCGGACGGTGCGCGTGGCGGTGCAGCGAGAGCTTCTGGCTCAGAGAAATTGTGTCGAAGCACCGAAGGCCGCCTGCGGACGAGACCATCCAAGGGACGATCTTCTCGTTGGAGACTCGGGAAATCACCAGGAGCTTGTCGGCAGTCTGTGCGTGTCGGTACAGATCGTAGAGTCCAGCTCTAGACGCCGCCGAGGTAGCCTTTGCGTCGTCCATGACGGAAGAAATGAAGAAGAAACCCTGAAGATCAAGAATAGGATGGATGAATTATTAATTAATTGAAAGGGGAAGGGCAAGGGAAAGGCAAAGGGAAAAGCAAAGGCAAAGGCAGCTCCAAATTACCTCGTCCGTTCGGCTGATGGCAAAGCCAAGTCTGGCGTCTCCCTCCTTGAGTTTGAGTAGAATCGGGATCTCTCCGGCGATGGGAGAATACCAGAGACGGACTGCCCTGACAACACCCGTGTCGATGCCGTGGTAATCTTCCAAGCCGTAAAGACTCGCATTTGCAATGCTTGAGAGGTCGGAGAGTGACCCTGCGTTCACCGCAGTCGCCGCCCTTTCGTCCGATATCTGCAAAGAAATAAAATTGCAGTGAATGCAATGCAAAATGGACAAATTAAAGCTAACTATTCATTCAATTTGGCGTTAAGGTACCCCTACCTTGGTGAGCAAAGGCTCGGTTTGAATGTTCAAGAAATGAAATTGCAGTGAATGCAATGCAAAATGGAGAATTTAAAGCTACCTATTCATTCAATTTCCCCTTACCTTGGTGAGCAAAGGCTCGGTTTGAATGTTGAGGAGATTTATTGGTACCCCGGAGGCTTGACAAGCAGTGAGCCAAGTGTAGGCCCTGTCCATGGTATCCTCCAAATCATTGTACTGTTCAACCCCGCGGTCTGGGGCGTAGGGAATGATGAGAAGGGAGAAGAAACTCCCGGATGACTTGTGCATCTTCTCCTCCCAAGGGTACGCCACGTATCCATCCTTGAGCTGTGCGTTGCTCAGAGCAGATTCGACCCTGGAATCTCTCGATTCTAGTACAGTACCAAAAAACAGGCTTCAAATAGCAAAAATCGTGGAAAATAAATAGAATAAGGGCTCTTACTATCGGGTTTGTAGACACAGACCTTGGAGGGCGAAGCATTCTTCCTGGGTGGAATCGATGAAGGTTACGACATAATTGGGGTCGCTGAGGGCTCTGAGCGTGTAGTGCTGCTTTTTGGCAGCGTTTTCGTCTGGCGTGATGCAGGCCTGAAGCTCGGCGCTAAGGCCGCGGCCCCGGCGCACTCGAACCTGAACCAGCGTGTCGTTCCTGCGGTACAACTTATGCAGCTTCTTCTGCAGCCCGCTCTTACCGTTCTTGAATGGCGCGGAAAGAGTGGCGCCGTTTCCGATCTGGAGTTCCTCCACCACGTCTCCGGTCTGAAGCATGTTGTCGTTCCATTCCTCCGCCTTGGAGCTACCGGCAACCCCTTTAATGGCTACCACAGGCACAGGGCTCGAGCCTCTGCTCATGGTTGATGATCTCACAAGGGTTTCGCTGCTCATGCTCATGGTCGTGCACGACATGACATACAGTGAATCTTCTGGCATTCTCTATAGAATTCCTTGGTATATTCATATGATCCTCCTCCTCTCCCTTCCCCAATGAGAGGAGACAAAACCGCGATCACAGTCATCACGAACCCTTGGCCCTCAGGTCAACTCTTTCTTAGGTTAAGCAAATTCCATGACAGAACCGCCCGCCGAAAGTCGTGGTGCAGGTGCGGCAATTGAATGATGAGTCGGAGAAGAGAAGAGGGCGGAGGTCTTCGCCTCGCTTTTCACGCACGGAATTTTAGCGGAATACTAGTAAATTAATAATAGCGAAGGAGGTTTCATTCGATCGATTTGCCAATAGCATATGAGCACGAGGGAGGTGGGCATCAAAGACGTGCTTATCTGCAGGGCCAGCGTGGAATATTGATGTCATGTGCACGCGGGCGCCATCACTTGCTTCTTATTACTTACTGTTAATGAAAGCTTAGCTTACAAGACTTTGTGTTTCAACCCTTCACAACTTGATAAATTGTTTATGGGACAATTCCTTGGAATTCTGTAAATTATATGCCACATTGCGCCCACATACAAATTAGCATGGTCTTTTTTTATTTCAATGCTTTAAAAAACATGTAGTGGGAGTGGTTAGGTAGCCAAGCATTTAGTGAGAGGTTATAGGTTAGGTAAATAATATGCACCCATCTTATATATATATATATATGAAATGCTTTAAATTCCATGGTTTGGTTTTAATTATATATTATTAATTGTTTTTGTCAAAGATGTTTTTTTATGTTTCTAGCAAAACCAGTGAGAAATTTATTGCTCTCTTCCTTTTTTAATATCTATGGAGAAATTGTTAATTGTCTACTACTCAAAGATTGACTCAAATGTCGCCTCACATTGGCTTTCATAATGCCACTTTTAACTTTGGCAATTTGATATTCTTTTTAATAGGCATTTTGTGACATTCTTCTCAGTATGCACTATGTTAAATAGAAGAGCTAGTAGAAGGTGCTCATAATCTGAAAGTCTATTGAACTTTATGAAAAACCTCTTAATGCCACAAAAAATCCCATTGCGTCACTTTGATGATAACATAAAATGAATCATATTATTTGTTAGTACAAAATAACTACAAAAGTAACCACTAACAACTTACACATATGATTGTAAACGAAATCAACTGCTTACAATGGAGCCTTCTATCATAAGGCTTCTTCCACCATTGAAGTGTCATTCTTTGTGGTTTTGTTATAGTCTATTCCTTACCATTGAGAAGATAATGTTTAAATTGTTTGATAACTATGGTGTTTTGGGAGGAAACATATGTACTCATCATTGTAACTCCCTTCCTAAACTACTTGAACATTGAGGTGTAGTTTTAGAACCACATATTTGACAACCATATTTACCTTTTGTTCTTGCTCTTGTGCATTGAAGAAGCTCAAAGATAAATGCCTTTGTATTTAGACAAGGAATTGTTTCTTCCAATGCCTAATATCTTATTGATGTACTTCCTTAGGTGACAACCACATAAGCGTAACGAAAAAACACATTTGAATAAGATGATATATATGCAAATGATTATCATATGATGGTTTTGATTTTGAAACTAAATGCTAATTATGTCATTTGAATTGTTGCTTCTTACTAACCTCGTGTACTTTCTAGGTTTATATATGATTTGCTTTATGTTGTCAAAATTGGTTTGAGAGTGTTAGAAGTAGAACGAATTGAAACACATAATGATGAATTATATTTACTTAATGAATAAAGATAAGCAAATAAAAAAAAGAATGACTTATATAATTTATAGAATAACTATTACAAAAGTATAAAGCTTCATGAAGGTATGCCAATCAGACATTTTTCCTTGCCAAACTAAAATTTGTTGTCAATATATTTTTGATGTTTCTAGCAAAACTGATGAGAAATTGAATGTTCCTTACAACATCTTTCATGGCATTGCAATATTCCCCTATTAATATCGATGGAAGAATTCTCAATTGTCCACCACTAGAATATTGGCTCAAATGTCTCCTCACATTGGATTCCTCAATGCCACTTCTAACTTTGGCAATTTGATCTTTGTTATTCCTTTCATTTAATATTTTCCATAGGCATTTTGTTACATTATTATTAATATGAATTATGTCAAATAAATGAGATAGTAGAAGATGCTCAAAATATGGAAGTGTATTGAACTTTATGAAAAAACTCTTCATAGCACAAAGAATCCCATTGCATTGATAACTAAAATGAATCATATTTGTTAGTAAAAAATAACTTCAAAAGTAATCATCGAGAAGTTACACACATGATTGTAATCGAAAGAAAAATCTTACAATGGATACTTTATCTATCATAAGCCTTCTTCCACACTTGAGGTGTCATTCTTTGTGGTTTTGTTATATTCTCTTCCTTACCATTGAGAAGATGTTTTTAAAGTTGTTTGATAACTATGGTTTTTATTGGGAGAAAATGTATATAGTCATCATATAACTCCCTTCCTAAACTACTTGAACATTGCAATACCATTTTTTAACCACATATTTGACAACCATATTTACATTTTGTTTGGATTCCCGCAGGATATACATATTGTTATTAGTGAACTCCAAATAATTAATAAAATTCTAAATAATAACTGATGATTTAATTCAATTGCACTTTATGTACCATAAAAAGTGGTAGCTCAAGTGGATCATGAATCGTCCATGCAATTTTTATATAGAATTGGAATTGTCTTTTCCCCATTGGTTTGGATATATCATACATATTAATCCCAATTCATAACTTTTGAAGTTCACTAATAAGAGATTCAAAATACATATCCGTATATCTAACATGATATTTCCCTACTTATTTCAAAACAAGTGTATTAAATAGCTTGTACACACATCATAAAATATAATGAACAATGAAATTAGGTGGTGTGTTGTAAATAGTTGGAACATAAATATAGGAAACTACTAATGACAACATTGCATGCCCATTTTTTTATCGAAATTCAACGAGGAAGATTATTGTTTAAAACAAACATTGGCCACATCGCGTAAATGGATTTCATCTCCACAAATGGATTAATGCCATTACCTGCTAAGGAAAGCTTAATATATGAGGCTCATCTCTAAAGATGGGTCATTTTCCCCGATGTCCCTAAAGATAGAACCATCTACAACCATCCACATAACACCATCTTGACTCCTCTTTTGAGCATGACAATCCATAAGCCATGCTATGTTCTTGTAGTTGAACAATTGTTGGAAACATGGAATGATGGGGATATGAAGAAGAACCCTCAAGGGAAACTTGTTTGTCACTTGATTAGTATGATATCTACTAATTTTACATTTATGAAATTGCTTCAAATATACTTTTCCTTCACAGTAATATATCGTTCAATCATTACGGCATACAACAATTGTTTGATACTTCATGACTCACGTCCTTCTTGTATGTGTAAAGAAAAGGATTTTTCCAAATACTGGTGGTTTCATCCTTACTGTAGTAAATGAAAATTATCACAAATTTAAAATTTTAAAAATCATTTCATACCTCAAGACACGTGTGAAAAATTTGTTTGAAACACCATTCAGAACCTTGACGTTCACCAACAACAAAGTGGTAGAGAGAAGAATTGTATTGGACCATTCATATAGTGGTTTATTATGAGTGGGTTATCAAATCCTAACATCATCATATAGGCATGCATCCTCATCCATGGTTGTAAAGGTGTCATGAATCAAGCTATTTATCCCATCATTTAATAGTATATCATTATCATTTTCTTCCATCATATTTTGATCTTCTCCAAGATTGTTACCGATGGTCATATTATCCACTTCATTTCCACTCAATATGGCATGTTGACCTTAGTGACTAAAACATAGAAATATGATATATATTTGTTTTCTTCCTTATAATTTTTTTGGCATTAGGTTTTGTCTAGGAAATGCAATTCATCCCACTCTTTAGCTTTAGCTTGAAAGCAAGAACAAGATTTGATGGTGTCTTGCCAACCCCACACAAATATCCTCAAACAATAACATGCTCACATGTACATACCCTACGCCTCTCTAGGATCAAACAAGTGATATCCAACTTTCCAAGGAGAAAACACATCTTCTTAACCATTGGGCCCATATTAGAAAACGCATGCTCTTAACCGTTATGCCCATGGTACCTTGCCAAATAGGGTATTTTTTAGGGGAGAAAATTTGCCGTTTGACTAATTTTTTACCTATTTCAATAATAAAAAAATTGCTAGTTGGTAATTTGTACTCCAAAAATTGCTTATATTTACATAAAATATGTTTTTTTAATAATATTTACCAAAAATTACAAGTTTTAGTAGTAAATTGTGTGTTTATTATTTAATATTCAATTACCAATCTATATGTATGATTTTTTCAATCCAAAATAATCACCTAGATTACTATGCTTAGATATACTATTTGAATCCTTAAAAGATACCTTGTTGCCAACGTTATACAAATATGATCACAAACAATAAAATACTCACATGTACATACCCCACCCCTCTCTAGAATTGAAAAAGTGACCTTTAAGGAGAAAGCACATGTTTTTAACTCTTTGGCCCATATTAGAAAAAAATATGTGGAATCGTCTTATAACCATATATTATTCAAACCCTCATAATAGGTGCCTGTGTTTTCAACAATATATTATAACCATATATTATTCTTCCCATCTCCAAACACTTGCATTTTTGCATGGATAATATCATTTGTAGTTAGTACTTTTCTAACCTAGTTTTATTGGACTAGGGTTTTGACAAGCATTATAATGTCAAAATCTTTAGAAACATTAGAACCGATATTGAACTAATCTTAGCCCTAACTATTTTGAGGTTTTCCTAAGCTTTTATGTGGATTTATTTTCATATTTACCTCGGCTTTAGGACATTTATTAATTTGGATTTAGGGGAGATTATGATTTCATCGCATAGTCAATATAGGTGCATAATATTCCATTTTAGACTAAAGTACCATGCTTCCTTTAAGTATTGTGTTTAAGATATTTCCTTTCCCCATGTTAACCTAAGTTTTGTATTTCCTTTTTAAATATTCTCTTTTCCATAGTTCCATAATTCCATACTAATTCATTTTTTTTTTCTATAGGTAACGACATTTTTTTCGATTTCTATTTGAGAAGCAGGCCCCACAAATATATGTGCATATAATCCATTAATACTATTGATAGGAATACAATCGAAATGATGCTAATATACTTATATAACAATGTTATAGCATGGATAAAAGGACTTCCTACGCATGGATACATTAGCAGTCTCTTAAAACATTATAGTAATGATGAATGTAATCATAAAGTCAAATCACTATGTTCATCACAATTATATGATGTTTAGAAGCATTGATATATCAATGCAAGTGAATTCTTTTTTAGAGTTGCAAGCAATTTCAACACAAAAATGACATAAAATATTTCTATCAAAATTAATATGGTAATAATCATCATTTTTTGACAAAATAAAATAAAATAAAAATAATAGTGTATGGTAAGTGTATTTTAACAACAACAATTGCTAGCATTTAAAAATGGATAATGTTGAAGCTTTTATATTCTCTAGTGCTTTTAGATAAAGTCTAACAATCATATTAATAAAAAGTTGCATTTGCACAAATTAAGCCCTGCGGATTGAATAGAAATGCACTCAATGCTAACAAATTTATTTCAAAACCTAAAACAAAGTTATTTCAAAACATAGTTTAAGGATGACAATTATTATGAGTCCAATTTAATCCTACAAGCATCACTTTGTAAATGCTTAACTTGACCATGAACGCTTCTAAGACTTGGGGCAAGAGAGTTGTCATGGACCCCCTTACTCCTCATTTCAAGCTTCTTTTTGATTCGGTGGGTCTTACCGATGTTGCTCCACCTTGTACTAGACCCACTTGGAGGATTGGCCGGGTTGGGGATGAGGGGATAAGCAAAAGACTTGACAGGTTCTTGGTATCTTCCTCACTGATCCCATCACTTTTTGTACACCGCATGTGGACACACCATGCTGACATCTCTGATCACTACCCTATTTCTTTTGAGTGGAACCGGTCCTTGGGATCCTGTAACTATCCTTTCAAATTTAATAGATCCTGGCTAAAGGATCCGAATTTCACCTTTTGGGTCTCAAACAGGTGGCATAGCCTGGCTCCTTCATCTTTGGATTCCGATCTGGACCTCCTCACACTTAACTTAGGACCCTTAAGATGGATACTAAAGTCTGGATCAAGGATAAAGGTACTTTCTTGGAGAATGAGTCTCATAGGCTGGATCAGGACATCAGTTCCCTCCTCTCTAGCTCCTCCTTTGGTATACTTTCACATGAGGAACAGATGTCTCTGACTCAACTTCGATCAGAAAAAAAGAAGATATTGGATCACTTTCTCTTGACCTGGCAGCTAAAAGTCGTGCTAAGTGGGCACTGTATGGAGATTCGAACACCAAGTATTTTCATGCCTTGGCTTTTGGAAGAAGAAACCAAAATTCCATATGGTCCCTAATGGATGATGATGGCCACTGCATTGAAGATGAGGCTGCACTTAAGGAGATGGGACAGTGCCATTTTGCTAACATTTTCAAGGATGACAAACAGACCTGTTTGTTGGAACAACTTAGGGTCGTTCAACTCTATCCCAAGATGATCTCTTAGGTTGATGCCCATTGTCTCACCCAACCGGTTACCCTGAATGAAGTGGAATGTGCCTTACACTCTTTCAAAAAAGACAGGATCCCTGGCCCTGATGGATGGCCAGTTGAATTTTATCTGCATTTTTTTGACGTGTTGGGTGATGAACTTTTGTTAGCTGTGGATGGTGCTAGGGTTTCAGGTTGTATTCCTCCATCCCTGAACTCCCCCTTCCTTGCATTGATCTCGAAAAAGGATAATCCCATTACCTTTGCAGACTTTAGGCCTATCTCCCTGTGCAATCTGCTTTATAAGCTTATATCAAAGGTTATTGCTGTGAGGCTTAAGCCTTTCTTGGACACCCATATCTCCATCGAATAATATGGTTTTCTGAAAAATCGCCAGATTATTGCTCCTATAGGTATTGTACAGGAGAAACTCCATACTGTGAAGATCGAAAACACATGTGCACTCATTCTCAAACTGGACTTGGTGAAGGCATTTGACCGTGTTAACTGGTCCTACATTCGTCTCATACTTATCCAAATTGGGGTGCCTCTATTGGCTGTTAACTGGATAATGGGCTGCCTTTAGCAAATTTTGCAGTCCTCATTAATGGAACACCCACAAAGTTCTTTGCAGCCTCAAGAGGCATCAGACAAGGCTGCCCACTTTCTCCATTGCTCTTCATACTTGTAATTGAAGGCCTTATCCTATTGATTACTTATGCAAGGGACCATGGCCTCATAAAAGGTATCAAGATCTCATCCACTCTTGCACTTACACATCTCCTCTTCATAGATGATGTAATCTTGCTTGGTACTGGCACTTTATCTGAATGGATGGCATTTGAGGTTATATTGAGTTCCTTATGTAAAGCCTCGGGATGAACATCAGTTTGGACAAATCTTGTTTTCTCTACAATAATGTGGATGCGGATATCAGAGCGGATATTGCTTGGGCTTTGCCATATAAAATGGAACCTATCTCCTTGGGTTTTAAGTACCTTGGGTATTATCTCAAGCCCCTGGGGTATAAAGTCAGTGACTGGAATTGGTTGATTCAGAGATATGAAAGCAAAATTTTTCATTGGGCTCATAAACTTCTCTCACTTGGAGGTCGTTTGATTCTTGTACAAGCAGTGTTGTCAAGCCTTCCGGTTTATTAGTTGGGTCTTGCTCCCATTCCTGTATCTGTATTAAACAAACTTAGAAGTCTTACTTTATCTTTCTTATGGGGCTCCTTGGGCAACAAATACCGATACCATCTGTTAGATTGGAAGTGCCTCTCTTGGCCGAAAGAGTATGGGGGTTGGGGTATTAAGAATCTGCATTGGTTCAGCATAGCTCTCAGATTAAAAAAATCTGTGGTTGGTTCTTCAGAGTGATGGTTTATGGCATAATGTTATTGTCTGAAAATATTTGAAGAAGAATACTATAGAGACTTGGCTCTGTGGTAAGCGTTTCAATCTTCGTGGAGTCTCGATTATATGGAAGGGCTTCTTGTTAACACTCCCATGGCTTGGTAGATACCTTGCTTGGCAAGTGGGCAATGGAAAAAGAATTTGTATAGGCATAGATCCTATTATTGGTACTCCCGAATTGATCACATTCCCTGCCGGGTTTCGTGATTTCCTTAAGGATTTGGATATAGTCTCGTTGTCTAAGGCTCATAATTCCCTTCCAGGACAACACAAGTATTGGTATTCGGCTGAGGAACTCTGTATTGGAGGGGGATGGAAAACGATTTGGGACTCCTTCACGAGAAGCCTGGAATTGGGGGGCATCCGTCTCAATACACAGTCAGACTCCATGATCTAGGCATATAACAAGTTTGATGGATCTGTCTCTGCAAAATTGGTTTATGACATCATTGTTCGCTCCTTTTCTCCCTCGACTGGTTGCATATTACTTAAAATCATATGGAATGGTGCACTCCCCAAGAAGATTAGTTGTTTTATCTAGTTGGATTTGATGAACAAGCTGCTCACATGGGATAACCTACAGAAGAGGGGATGGATTGGGCCTGGGATTTGTGCGTTATGCAAGATGGGAGCTGACAGTGTGCAACACCTCTTTTTTCACTGCATTATTTGGAATAATGTCATCGATAACATTATGGACCAGTATCATATGACTATTGCCTTCCAGTCTGATGATCTCGGCACATATCTGGAGAAGTGGACTGACTGTTTCTCAAAAAACTTTGCCCTCTACCATCTCCCCTTTCTTGCCATGTGGGTTGTTTGGAAAGTAAGAAACACTTCTTTATTTGAAGGAAATATTGTACCTGTTACCAACATTCTCCATCAGATTTCTTATTACTCATAGACATATTGTCCACCTGTCATTAAAAGGAAAAAATCCAGGGTCATTGGCCTTGGTCTTGTTATTGCCTATCCTTGTGGATTCTTCGATGGGGCTTCAACACAAGGTGCTGGTGGAGCTGGTTATGTTTTGATATTGAGAGAGGCACATGCCTTTGAATTTGCATTAGGGGCAGGTCCATGCACCAACACTAAGGCATAACTGATTGGGCTCTGGGCCCTTCTGCATACAGCCCAAATGATGGGGATACCCAAGCTCAGAATATATGGTGACTCTTCAGTCATTATAAATTGGGCAAAGGGTTCAGCCTCCCTATCACCACCTGAACTATTACACTGGTGTGGGGACATGAGAAAGCTTTGCACATGCTTTCTAGAACTGACTTTCTGCCATATCTATCGTGAATTCAGTCAGCATGCAGATTGCCTTTCTAAAAAAGCTCTTTCTTTGGCTCCTGGTTCAGGAAGTTACTCTAAATATATAGATGGTCATTTGACCTCTCTTGATAGTTTTGAGCTCTTTTGAGCCTGGTGCTGGAGCATACACTCCTTTATCTTATAGCACCTTACTTTTGTTCAGTTTGGAGCGGACTCTTTTAGAATGCAGTTCCATGCTCTTTGGTTCACGATAGATATGGTATGAGTGACAACATTTTCTGATGGGAACTGTATGTGGGAGATGCTCTTGTCCCCTATTGCAACTTAGCTATGTATGTGTCTCCTATTGATGCATCAGCTGTATGGTTTCCTTTGACCCAACAATAGGTTTGTAACCCATATACTGGGATGGCATTTCAGATGCCCTTTGATTCTTAATTGAATATCAAGGACATACTTTTTTCTCCTAAAAAAGCATCACTTTGTAAAAAATTTCTTAATCATCAGGATGCATATTGAAATGAAACAATATTTTGCAAACGGAAAGGTATGAATCATCTGTAAATCACGAATTCCACGCTAAAAGACCAATAATTTCTTGAAAAACACGTATATTTTGCAATTTCTTCTAGAATATGAAAAAAAAAGTCACCTCGCGATCCTAAACTTTCTTCTACAAGTAAAAAAAACACCTAGCTTCTACACAATGACTTCTAGAAGATCAAAATTATTACATTTTAGTCCTCGTTGCTTCTTTATATGAAGATGAGTAAACATGTCATGCATTCTAGAAGATATATTGAATGATATGGGAAAATTGCGCCAGCGCTTATGGCACAAATTAAAATACTAAACCATGCCATGCAAGCAATCCGGGCCAGCGCTTTGGACTAGTGGGTGGATTTTCAAGGTTAGAGTTATGTGCCTGTTTATAAATGCCAGTTTGGAGAGATTTTGACAATAGTGGAAGCCCTGCTGGTGAGTTAGGATAAAATTTTATTATTATTTTTTAGGTTGGTTTTTGCATGATTTTTGAAAATTGGTACATTGTATGTTACTTTTGATTTTAATAGAATATCAAGGAACACCGAACACCGATTTTTATTCTTGAAAGAAAGCAATCCAAGAAAAAGATCACATGATTTTTTATTTTATTTGTAAATATAGAATGAAGACAAAAAGTAAGATATTAGAAAAGTTCCCTACATTTATATCTTTTTTTAGATGAATATTTTGGGAATCCTTTAAGAAACTTAACCATTAACCATTACATAGAGGTGCAATTTTTAAATTTCATTAGTGTCAAACATTAAAAAAAAATAATGAAATTTATGTAATTTTTTTGAGATGAATCTTTAGGGAGTCTCATCATCCTTTTCAGTGGAAGTCCAAGCTACTAAGAAGAGTATTTTAGATTAGTGGCAAGACAATTTAGGTCGACTCCGTGTGAAACCGAAACAAAGATAAAACATGAATTTATTAGTTGCAACATAAATAGTTTTGTTAGTTTTGTAAATGCTAATGGTAAAACTAGGAACCCCTAATAATAACTATGATAGCGAAAAAACAAAAAGGTGTATTGCAACATGACAAAACTAGGTTGTAGTATCATCATTAGACATAGGAATAAGAGGCACCTCTTTCCCTCTGGTAAAATTTGGTGTTGGATTTTGAACAAAAACATCATGGTCCATTCTATTGATGGCCATAATGAGGTAATTCAACTTTGCTTTGATTTCATCTATCTCCAGTAAAAGTTCATTTCTTTCCTCCTTGGTGTCTAGCAAAACCTTGCCCAGCAATGATTTTGGAGTCCATTGCAGAGCCAACGTCTTGTAATACTTTGTATCATGGGTTCGAGAATTCCCTAAGTCACAAACCTAGGGTCTCATTTTTGCTTCTATGTCTTCTGACATTAGTCCTCTTTGAGCCACAACTTGGCCTGAGCATGTTGGGCTTGAATCTCATGGTAATAGGTTTCCTTTGTTACCCTACCTTCTAGTTGAGCTTTAGTTTGAGTTTGATTGTTGTGACCTTGCCTAAGCTTCCTTCTTTTTTTTCGATTAGCCATGGAGATGGAATTCACAGAGGTCGGTTGTTCAAGGAAAAGAGAGAAGGTGTTGGCAAGACAGACATAAATTCCAGACAATGCCAATGGTGTTCCTTCTTTCCAAAGAGTGAGGAAGTCTTTGAGCTTTAGAGAATTCCAAGGGGGCATTAAGGGGTTGTTAACCAGAATGGGAAATCCCCCCAAATACCCAAGACAATGGAACATAAAACACATAGGGAAGATGAAATACTTACCAATTAACAACCTTAGAGAGATTGGAAAGGACGGGAGGCTTGAAAACCATCGAATTCCACCTTCTTCGACCTCGTACCATTCCATTATGATCCGAAAATCCTTCTTAATGATAATGTACCAGTGCCTAGACCAACTTGTAATCATCATTACTAAAACCAAATCTCACATAACTCAAATTGTCATCTCACATATCATTTCCACGCTTGGTTGACACGAGGGAAGCTTGTCAGCTGTCCACCCATCACCCCTTCATCAGTTCGAATGCTTGGGGTTGTATGGTGGAAGCTTCATCATGTGGAGCTCATATGGGGGGTGGTCGTTGGGATCCCCTCTCCTCCCTGACACCTCATTCTGGGGGAAAGGTTTTTAAATCAATATAATGCAATCAATTTTTAATCTTAATGTCTTTTGTCCTATGTTATTGCATCGAGAGACGCTTTCTACAATGTAGATTGAGGGAGAAGTGTAATTTCATGCTCAACTTGAATGTGGCACTTTAATAAAACTAGCATAGATCCATTTTAAACATGGATCTGTCAAGCAGCGAGAGGAATCCAATTTCTTGAGGTGTACATTTTTTTACCATTTGGATCTCTCTTGGTACTTGATAGAAATGGGTTTAAAATGGATCTTTGCTAAAAAATTTTTTTAAGTGGATATGTAATTTATATTTTTCATTTTTTTTATTTTTAATATTTTATTTAAGTGGACATGTAATTTATATTTTTCATTTTTTTGTTTTAACATTTTTTATTTATGTCCCGTGACTAAGAGCACCTGCCTTCTCGGTGCAATAATAAATTATTAAGAAAATATTTTTTTTACAATGTTGTCCCTAATCTAAAGTTCAAAACCAAAAAGATATATTCCAATTAATTAAAACTAAAAAAAATAATGAAACATGTATACTTCTTACTGAGGAAAAGATTGCATCGTAAGAGATTTGATTCCTCTAACTACTTGATAAATCAAAAGTTAATATGAATCTAGCTAACATATTCATCTTTACATATTTCCTCTCACTCTATCTTATCTCACAACATTAATTTTCCTATTTAACTTGTCTTCACCTCACTCAATCTTTTAACATTTAACATCTACCTCTGCTTAACAATATTAAAAGATCCAATATAATAAAAAATCTTTTAGCATTTAACATCTACTTCTGCTTAACAATATTGAAAGATTCAATATAAAAAAAAATGTCAAAACAAAATTCAATATTTACGGTATTTCACTTAATATCCTTTTAAAATATCAAATCATATTCGATTTAAGAGAAGAAGAGAGTATAGAGTCTTGGAATACTTAAAACTTGGAATCGTTAATTTTCAATTTTATAATGAACATAATTTTATTATTATAATGATAATATTGTCTATTAATAATAATAATATAAAAAACTTTTTCCCTGCCTTTCCATCATGATCAATATTTTTAAATAGGAATCAATCTTTTTAAATGATTTTACGTTAATAACTTATTTCACTCACTATATCATTAAGTAATTTGGTTAGGTGTGTGTGGTGGAAACTAAGTAAAGATTAGAGTCCAAATTTGCGCCCTATTTTCACTTCATACTCTGTTTCTGAGTACCGAGAGTCCACACTTCATTATCAAAAACAATAAATAAATAAAATTAAATGAAAACAAAAAGAAAGAACAAAAAAAAAGGAAGAAAAACTGCAAGGGGCATTAAATATAACAACGCCGCATATATAAAAATGAAAGTCACCTCTACAAAATGTAGTTCCACAAGCAAAAGCTGCGTCGGTTAATAAAAAAATATGAGAAAAGAGCGTCAGCAAAATCCTCGCGGGTGTGAAAATTTAGAAGAAAAGTTTGTCGTAGGCAGCGAAGAGAAGAGAAGAGAAGGAGATCCAAAATTCGTCGAGTGCGGAAATATCGGGCTCTACCGACGAGGCAAATTCGGGGCAAGTTAATGAAGTTAAAGGAAGTAATTATATAAATTTTATTATTTATTATTAGCTTTAAGAAGTAGTTTAGTTGGTTGCTACTTTTAAATCTAAAACCACAATTGTCTAATAAGATGTTCTATTCTTTAATGTTTTCTAAATTAAACTCCCAAAACTGGAGCTTACAAAATAGGTCTTTTTATGAAACCTTTAAAAATTATTCCAAAAGATATAGTGTGTTTTAGCGAAACGAATCACATATATATATACTAAAAAATAATTAAATATTATATTTTCATTACGTACACATAAAGGTATCTTTAAAAATATATTATTTTTAAGGGAGTAAAAAGATTCCCATTAAAGCTACAAAGATGGAATTGTTTATAATGATATCACAAAGATCATCATCCTATGCTTAAAAATATTCTAGGGAGATTGTTTAAAGGAAACAAGTCGTTCTCAATATTATTATTAACGAAAATGAGATTCAAGACTATATCAATAATCAATATTAAATTACAAAGTTCATGATTTATGATGTTATATGGACATGATTTGAAGTGTATCGTGGAAGAAAACATTATGTTCCTTTGTTTTTAAATTTGAAGAAAATGCATTAAGTATTTTTATATAACAGAAAACAGATAACATGATATCTCATTGCAATGGAATCTCGTGCAGAAGTGACCCCATCTCTTAGATTCAAAGGGTGTGTTATATGCCATTACTAAAAGAAAATATTGCTAAAATAAGTAAAGGAAATAATTAAATTTTAAGTGAACAAAAATATTAGATTATGGAAATAATTTTATAATAGATTTAAAAAAAAACCATAAATTATAAACTGAGATAAATATAACTTTAAAATGATTAGTCTTGAGTAAGAATATTAAGTTGGACAAGCTTGAGTTGTTAGAAAAAAAGGGGAGCCGTGTTGAGATCATAGTTTTTCATTTGGCACTATAGTTTGGATTTTTTTTAGCTTTTTGGAAAGGACATTAGTGGATTGAGTTGGGTCTCTAAACTTTTGGTGTAACTACACCAAAAAATGCATGGGAAAGCATTGAAAAATGCATAAAAAAATCATGGCCTCAAAACTACAAGTACTAGAACCATTTTGAGACAAGTGTGGATGGTCACTTGGATTAAACTTGGATCGAAATTGGATTCTATGTGTCCCTCCTTCTAGGAACAATGAGATCCATTGCAAACATACCCCTTGAATTCCCAATTTTAAATTATTTTAAAAAGATTCAAGGAAAAACTAACCTTTCCATGTATGATTTTGTTCATGTTGTTATTTTAAATTAAGTTCCACAATTAAAAAAAGTAGAACAACATGAAATGCAAACTAACTCACAAGACACCAAGAATCATTGAATCGGAGAAAAAACGACCTCACCAAAGAACACATAGCATATTATGTGTTCTTCTCTGAGATTGGTAGAGTACTCTGAACGAGGATGAGTCGATGGAGGTCATCCCTTTGGGGTGTGATGCGGACTTTAACTTGTCATTTCTTAAGTGTGGGAGGTCTTAAAGGAAGGGATTAGGCATATGAAGGTAGATCCTTCTTCGAAGGTAGGGAGCATAAGGGTTTGGGGCTAGATCCTTCTTCGAAGGTAGGGAGCATAAGGGTGGGTCGTAAATCAACCATTAAACATGCTCAAGATTGATCAGTGATAGAGGTTTTTTGGGAAGAAAATGTCTTATTTCAGGAGTCTTTAGAGCGGGACACACCCCTATTTGCGGGTCCAAATGAAGCTAATATCAATCAATGTTTGAGGGTTACGGAGGCATTCTAAATTGTTATCCCTCAAACACCTCATAGAAACAAAGAATCCAGAGATTATGATGTTGCAGGAAATTATGGGTCGAGGTGAACATGTAGTAACTAGAATGTAAAATAATTTTAAAGGATTGGAGTTCTTATCTCTACACTCCTTGGATCATTCAAGGGGAGTACTGACTAGAATAAATCACTTCGTTCAATTACTTAACAATTTTGTATTTCCTTTAGGTTTGTGTACCAATATCTTTAGTTTGCAATTGAATTGCTCTTTTTTTTCTCCTGAACATTTGTAGATCCTTTGAGGATAAATTGGAAACTTGGGAAAAAATTACATCCTTTCGGTGCCTTAAAGTCCCTAACCTTATAGTTAGGGGAAATATGAAATTTACTCTTGGTCGAAAGGAGATTTGGGGAGCCTTGGTCGGGGTGGATAGCCTCTCTTATTTTTTGGTGGACCAGTTTGAGGAGGTGGTTTGGTCTGACATTTCCCCTTGTGAGGTTCAACCTACCTAGAGAAACAACTAGGTGGGGGAAGAAGTAGTGGATAAATAACTCAACAAGTTTACGATGCATGCAAACTTTCAAAGTTGTGTAGACCGCTATCAGTGATGGGTAGGATCTTTTAGATTCTCTGGTCATTTTCATATAAACCTAGAGCTTGGAGTCGATGAGGACAAACTAGGTGCACCATTCAAGTACAACCCTAGTTGGGATCTAGAGGAATACTTTTAAGTAGCGGTTAAAAACAATTGGTTTCACATTCAAAGATAAAATTAAGAGAACACATGCCTTCAATTTGCAAAAGGCCTCGGTCACGTAATATTTTTGCTGGACATATTTTTTCCTAATTCGACTAGAACTCGTTATTTCTCATGTCATTGAAGGATCTCCCTGATATAGAGAGCTAGAACTTGAACTTGGGCTAGAACTCCCTGATGTAGATGTCATTGAGGGAAATAACTATTTTTTTTGTAGGGATAGAACTTGAACCTACCTAGTTAGTTCGAACTGCTAGAAAACAATAATTAGGATGGCCTGATGGAAAAGACTTTATTAAACTCCTTGAAACTATCTTGATAACAAGGTTACTTTCTTGAATGCCATCCCTACTGAACTTCTTTCCTAATCTGAATGCTCAAATAAAAAGTGCAGATTTGGTGGAGGGGTCAAATTTTGAAAAGCACAAAACTCCCTAGATATGTTGAGGAAGAACTAGGGGCACTCTCTGTATCCTTACTTGGGGGTAAATTTTATTAATATGATAGAGCTCGTGTAGTAGGGATGGGGAAAAAAAAGAAACAGAATCTTCATGGTTAGGAAATTGAATGGAGGCTCAAAGGCTTAGCACTTTTGCTTGAGGCAAGGTATATAAACACTGTTTTTTTCCAGAATTACGTGCAACAAAGGCATAATCAAAAGAAAATTTGGGATTTGAAGAATAGTGAAAGGTTTCCTTAGTGTAGTTTTAAAAATCTTGTGCATCTGGGGATGCATTATTTTCCATAATTGTGTAAGGAGAAGGAACACATTGATATCAATAAGGTTCTTAATTTAATTAGTATGTTCCCTTAGGTAATATATGAAGGAGAAAATGTAGTTCTCTATAGGGCAATGGATTTAGAGGAACTTAAGAAGGGTAATGAATCTTTCCAAAGGGATAAGAATTTAGGCTCAAAAGGTTCGATAAGAAATTTTTATGTGCATTTTTTCAATCTTATTGGGAAGGATCTTGTTTAAGTTGTGGAAGAAATTCGTCATTTAGGATCTATGACTTTGAGTTTTAATGCCACTTTTATCCCTTTCATCCAAAGGTCAATGGATTGGAGACTTTCAAGGACTTTTGACTAGTCTTCCTCTACAACAATATATACAAGATTATTTCCAAGTTCATAGTGGTAAGGATTAAGCCCATTCTTTACAAAGTTATCCCGATTGAGCGGTTTGGATTCCTAAATAGCCATGTTATTCATGAGGCAATAGGTTCTTCCCAAGAGGGGTTTCATTCCATTAAGTTACTAAAACTCCCAGTGTCAGTTATTAAAATCGGCTTGTTTAAGGTTTATGGTCAAATTTCTTGGTGCTATTTAAGACTCTTTCTCCTCCATGTTGGATTTGGTTTGGATATGGTATGATGGATAATGGGTTGTGCATCTTTCTCTTCCTTTGAATTTTTTATTAATGGTTTGAGTTCTACTTTCTTTAGGCCATCTCAGGGAATGATAAAGGGTTGTCCCCTGTCTCCTTACCTTTTCATGCTGATAGTGGAAGCGTTGAGTTGAGCTATATATGTAGCTTGGAGGTGCAAGCACAATATTAGAGGGGACCCTTTTAGACATCTGGTTGCATTAACACATTTCTATTTGTGGATGACATTTTTCTTTTTTATTTGGCTTCGGAGGAGGAAGGTGAGAAGTACAAGGATATTCTTGATATATTTTTTCAGGAAACATATATGGTGATTAATTTAGACAAATTAGTTTTGTGTTTTCCTAATTTTGTAAGATTCCTTTCAACATTTTCCCTTTCAATGCTTCTCCCATGGAGTTTGGGCTTAAGTATCTTGAGTATTTTCTAAAGATAAATAAGTATGGTTAAGAATATTGGAATTGGATCCTTGTTAAAGTAGGAAATAGAGTTAACCACTAGTGCAACAGGTGGCTCTCTTGACGTGGCCATATGGTCTTTGTGAAATTGGTTTTAGAAGCCATCTTGGTTTACTAGAACATGATGGAATCAACCCCAATGGGAACTCTTGTCTGTGTCAGTCAAATATATTTCAATCTCCTTTGGAAAGGTTGTAGTGATTATTGAGGTTCATATTGCAACTCCTAAGTGATGGGGAGGGTGGGTTTAAAAAATATTTACTACTTCGGTTGGGATCTTATTGGAAAACCACTATGTATTTTTCTTTTGAAAGAAATTATGTGGGGATGCATTATTGAGGCCAAAGGCAGACTGAGGAGGCTCATTTCTAGGCCCCTCATCTTCTTGCACCCACTTGAACATTGGTTCAATGGTAGTCAGGATGGGAAAAGGCATAGCCTGAACCATTTGTGGTGCCGAAACTGAGCCTATGTTCCTTGACATGCCACCTGTCCCACTGCCACACCCGCCTTCCATGTGTCTAGCTTGTCTTGTCGAGCTCTCCATACACTTCCACGCAAATGTTGCATCCAAACTGCTGAGTTCACCATCCATTTCAGCCATTTTAGCCTTCACCACAATGACAGTGTCTCGACAACACTCCAATTTCCCAACATGTCCTCCATGATATTTCCAAGCATATTCATGACCAACTAGTAATGGTTGAATTTGCTACCACCATGCCCAGTGGCCAGGCGCTGGTTAACCACTCTCCCTTCCCATTCGTTCGATTCATGACTATTATAGATTGGATCATAAATGCAAATAAGTCCATTCATCTTGTCTTAAGTCAATGGAAGTCTCTCATGCTGGCATTTACTATCATTGGGAATTATTTGGCCTAGAGAGTGGGCTCATGTTCATAAGTCAGGGTCGACATCAATTCAATAATGGGGGGAGGACATGACCTTCGTCTTTTGGTATACTTGGTCAGACATCACCAAGAGAGGGGACTTTGTAATCTCAATCTATTTGAACATGGATCAATTAGGGTCTTTGAGACATGGATGACATACATCTGTTGATCTCATATTAGAAGGACATTGGGTTAATTGTTGGAACACTTATACTAGGGAATTACAAAAGGCGCAAATCATATTATCGGGTGAAGTGGACAAATTTGATTGGTTTTCAACAATTATGGAGGAGTCTACTTGACAAGGTAGGGTTACTTGGCGTCTTTGGGGTTTTCTCATGGAGAGGAATGATGGTGGTGGAAGAAATTTTAGGGATCAAGGCCCCACCAAAAAACACACTATTATTTTGGCTTGTATTAAATTAACGCATTCTAACATTGGATAGACTTCAGCATTATAAAAATAGTGGTCCCAACATCTACATATTATGTAAGAATGAGGAAGAGTATTGTGATCATCTCTTCCTCTTTTTCCAGTACATGAAGTAGGTTTGGTCAGAGATATCTCATAGTATAAAAATTCAAGGTTTGTGAGATTCAAATTCAATGGATGCATGTTTTGAACTATATTTTCATATAAGGGAGTTGAATCCCATCCAATCTTTTCCTCTTTTGGTATGTTGGGGAATTTGGCTATCTTGAAACAAGGAATTTTTTAAGACATAACACTTGCCCCATATTTTATATTAACCCATATACTTTTTCTTTTGAGAATCTGTACACTATCTCTTATTTTCAAGCCAGTACATGTAATCAATCCACTAAATATCGATAATTCTGGTGCTTAGTGATTTTTTGATGTTACATTCCAGAGTGAGGCTCAATTAAGTGGCATCAACTTTCTCTTGTTTCTAGATGATGGACATTATTTATGTGGAAGAGTAGCTTTGGGAACACGTACGAACAATATTGTAGAATTCTTTGATTTGTTTTATCTTCTTCAGTTGGATATGGAGGTGGAAGTGAACTCTCTCCAAGTTTATGGTGACTCTTTACTCACTTTTAGATGGATGAAAGATGATATTTAGGTTCAATAGGCCAGGTTAAACAATTTGGTCAGGATCCTTCATGATATGAGGAATCATTTTCAACAAATAATTTTCTCAAACATATATAGAGAACAAAATTAGAAAGTAGTTCATTGATTCTTAGTCGACTATATCAAGAAGTATTTAGAGATGGGACGTTGGTCTCATAAGAAACTGTGGATTTGAGATGTGAAATTCATACTTCATGCCATTTCGAAGTAGTGATTATCACGCAAGGATTGTATTTTCCTTTATTTTCTAATGGAAAGTATATATATATATTTTTTTTCGAATCAATCGCATAATTTTTTTTGAGTACCTCCCCATGATCCATGGAAGGTAAATGGGGTAAATTATTGGCCCTAATTACAAAGCCTAACCCCAACAAGATCAAGAGAGTTGAAATTGTGAACTCCCAAACTTTAGGGGGAGATATCTCACATCTTAGTCATGATATATATATATATATATACATACATACATACATACATACATACATACATACATATATACTTGATGGAATGAATCATATAAAACCTCTGAGTCCATGGATGGTAAATGGGGTAATTTATTGGCCCTGATTACAAAGCCTAACCCCAAGGGGATAAAGAGAGTTGAACTTGTGAACTCCCCAACTTTTGGGGGAGAGATCTCTCATCTCGGTCATGACCACTTGAGCTAACTCTTGGGCCTAGTACTTAATTATAATGTATCCATAGTTATATATTTTATTATCCTAGTTATATATGCATTAGTTATATAGTGTAAACATTTAATGTTATAAATAATATATTTTATTAAATTCGGGTTAATGGGGTAGAATCTATACTAAAAAACTATGAGTTTTGATTCCAAATGTGTGATTTTCCATTCCAAAAGTGTGATTTTAGATTTTAATAAAGAATTTTTAAATACATAAGTGTTAATTTTGATTCCAAATGTGAGAATTTGTATTCCAAAAGTGTCAATATCTAATTGTTGAAATATATATTTAGATTTTTTTTCTTAATGTGTATATAATATTTAAATCCAAAATAATGTATGATTGCCAACATATTATTTTTATATGTGCATGCATAATATCACTACGACACCCATTGTTAAATATATCAAAATTGACGAGAGGCGATAAAATACAAACAAATGGCATCAAATTCCAACTATATAGTGCCATATGGATATAATTTTAGGTGTATGATGGATGGAAACATTAAATCCCTTTACCTTAAATTTGGAATAGAAGCATTTAATATCTTTTTATAATAGAAAATAGATAACATGACATGTCGTTCCAATGTAATCTTGTGCAAAAGTAATCTCATCCCTTACCTCAAACGATGTGTTAGATGCCATTAATTACTTAAGGTGATAAGAAGGTACCCATCAATAAATTGTGACTTAGGGGCATCTAAGCTGTCAAAATCACCTAGGGATTGCACTTGACTTGGGCCTAACAAACCCTTTACATGGATGTATTTTAAATATCTCCTCCCAACTATCTTGTGAGATTCAAACTTAGGCCGCCATACAGAAATAAACCCATTGAAGCCAACTTCTAGCAGGATTTAACCATTAAGATGTGAACTTGGAAAGATAGTTATAGGACTTTAAAGAAAATAATCAATTTTTAAATGAAGAAAATATTGGAGAATAAACTCATAAAAAAATCACCTGTTTAAAAGTTGAAATGACTCCTTGTTCACATATGTTAATAATTGAAAAGATTGAAAAAATGAAAATGAATGTTGTTTACTCTTAAATCTCACATACATGTAATGTTTAGGCTAATCTTGAAGAAAAGGCGCCATCAACATATAGAATGCATCTCACTAAAGACATGTTCATCGGATCTAGAAGACAAACTGGTCCCTAGAACGCTAAAGGCGTTCAAAATGGAAAATTGCATAACTAAAGCACTAGAAATCCACACATTTAGCACAATTTATATAAAGTCACCCACGTGTACCCATGCAACTATAAAAATAGTGGGACCACATATTTCCATGGTGCATTTAAGGCTTAAAACAACTCTTTGGGATGCAAAATTTAAATAGGGATTCATCACATTCTTGGGGAATTGAATAACCCCTCTCATGTACTTGGGAAACCAATTCAAAGAGCAAGAGTGCTCACATATAGATCTAGATGTTTCTTTGCCTCCATTTGTCCTATAAAAGGAATCCACGTGCATGCATTCCATAGGAGAAAAACATAGCAAAGATATGTTGTTGGAAATACATTGAGAGCTCCACTTTCAATCTACTTCGTCCCTCAAAATGGCATACACAGAGCTCCCTTGCTCTCTTCCCCTAAGAATCAAGTGTTTCTCCATTGTTGCCTCGTTCTTAAAGGAGGAATATTTTGTCTTCATTATTTTAGCTTGTTAAATAAATGTAACTACGAAAGATATTATATTTTGTAGTATTATTGTTATTCCTCCTTTCGGAGATGTTGTTCCATCGATCGGTGATGCCATTGATGTAATTGGTCATGTAAAGTATTTAGGTAAAACCTCCGTTGTAAGTCGAGTTGTAACAAACTTATATAATAACAACAAACAATATATATATATATATATATATATATATATTGTTTGTTTGTTTGTTTGTTGTTATTATTGAAGTTTGTTACATTGCCTTCTGGTTCATGATGTTTGTCCTCAAAGCATATTTTATAAACTCGTTTATAATTTAAATATTGTAAGTAAAACCATGGGCTATTTCACTTTGTTTTTTAACTTTTCCCCTTTTATTTCTTTGTTGATAATTTTTTTTTATTCTTCATTTTTCCCTCTTTTGTTGATAATTTCTTTTTGTTTTTTTTTGTTTTTTTATCCTTCATTTTTCCCTCTCATTCTTGCTTCATATTTGGAGTGGAATTAACACTTCTTCATTGCAATTCATTGAAATTCAAATGGCCAAAGGCTAATTTTTGATCATTCCACTCCAA